>CATIWR010636770.1:0-33660 GCA_949677035.1 Omphalea diandra | reverse complement strand
TAGAAATTGATGCATTGAATACAATTTGGGCCCTGTCTAGTTGAATTTGTACTAATTACTGCAATAATCAGGGAAAATGCAGCACTTATTAGTTCCACTTGCCATGCATTGCTTTGTGGATTGGCATTGAAAGAGCTAAAGCAAAGTAATTACATATATAGCATCAGTGGAACTGAGACTAAAAACTAATTTGATACTCAAGAAACTCCTTTGCCAAGGAATTCAAAGCCCGCTTGTGATTATAGCAATTCTGACTTCGAATCCTAGTTACTTACCATTATGAAGAATTCCATGAAAAGAACCAAATGGATATGTGAAGACTACAATATGACAACTTTCAATTTTCACCTTTCTTTTCAAAATTGATAATGCAGTTGTGTCATGTGGTTTTCAATTAATTTGTTATTGTTTTACTGGATTGGAATTAGATAAATTCGAACGAAATTTTTTGCATGTGTTGTGTACTAAAATTATAATGGCACAAAAAAGACCCAAGTTTTGAATACATTTGCTTACCTTTCATCCATTCCATGAACATCTTGAAATTGCAGCAAGAATAGCCACCTTCTCCAACACTTTTCATGGTTATATCCTTAAGTTCTAGCGCTCTTGTCTTCATTTTTCATCACTAACAATTTCCTCCACCTTCCTTTTAATTTCTTCTCTCATAAAAATCCCACTTTCATTCCTGTTAAACTTTAATCCCTCCTTCCAATTATCACATATTTAGCTCTCATTAATAAATTGATCTCCAAAGTATGCACAAGAATGGTACTCCATTACCTACACATTCCATGGTGGAGTTCCAGCCACATTGGCTCAAGAAGCAAGCAATAGAAGGGTGCGCAAGAACTTTCTGTTGAGGTGTCCAACCAACCATCTACCCACGGTTGGATTTGGATACTCTTTCTTGAAATCGTTCTGGATAGGGATTTGTCTCCTTTATGATATCGGGCCTTAAAACCCACACGAATGGCCTGCAGGAGAGTTCAAGCCCTAGTGCTAATTCTTGGAATTGGGTTTTGTCAAAAACAGTGAAGCTACCAAATGCAACATATACGACTGATTTTGGTGGTTGTTGGTCTGGCCATTTTAAACAGTTTGAATCTTGAGGCCAGAAGTATCCTGCTGAGTCTCCTAGTCGGTTACTTGCCAGAAGTGGTCCTATTGGTAGGATATGGCAAATAGGTGAATGCTCCAGGTTCAAGATCATATGCTGTGTTACATATTATCCAGTCTGCCATTTTCACTATCTTGATTGTTTTAATGGTGAGATCAAATATAATTTTCCGCATGGTTAAGTCGCTAATGCAAGTCCATATTGAGTTTGAAGTGTTCATGGGAGGCATTGTTGGTGTCAACTGAATAATCTGATTCTTCAATGGAATTCCTTGAAAAAAAAAAAAGATTATTTATCTCACTTTCCCAAATTGAGTCGTTTACACTAGGGGGTCATTGAACTATGCCTTAAATTCTATTATGATCACAGAACTCAATTTTATTCAACTAAGTCGCTGAACTTTTGTTAGTAGTATTATATCACAAAATAATAGTTAAAAGGTTTTGAAATGGAGGATCCTTACCATCATTGCCAATGATTCCATCATCAATTTGCTTTGGAACGTTAAATAGCAAGCACATTGCAGCTGCTGATGCAGGCCAAAAGACGGCTCGCTGGATTTTCATTTTCTCTGCCACTTCTAGTGCCCATCCCATAGCCTCATCATATAAGACGCAAGCAATATTCTCATCTCCTGATGCATTGATTGTGTCACTGCGCTCCTCCAGCTTTCCAGGCATGACCTTATAAATTCCTTCAGTTAACTTTCCAAACGGGGTTCCATCCCATCTAGAAGAACTAATCCCATCACCAAGATAGTCTTCTGGAAATGCATTCAAGACCCTGTTGTGATTATAATCTTTGTTTACAAATGTGACTTAGATCCATCCTATTGTCATTTTAACTTGATTATTAACCATTTGTTCTTTTGTGATCAAACTATTTGCTATCTTTTGGTTCGTATATTTGCTTCCATACTTAGTTTTAAGTTACATCCTGTTGTTTTTTGTCTCTATCCATAGCTACCGTCATGTTAATTACAAAAGATGCTTTATTGTAGTGTAAAAATGAATAAATAAAACATCATTGTAAAATGTAGGAAGGACCTTCTTTGTCATGTAATTTATGGATCGTGTTAAACATTTCAGAATAAAATCTGATGCTACAAACTCTAGAAAGAAATTCATGAACCCTGTTAAATATTTCAGGTTTGTTAAAATTAATGATCCGTTATTCTATTTAATTTCTTATGTTAGTATTCACTTTCAATTGCTTGTGATATGACAATTCTTCAATATATAAAATTTTCCAACATGATATATATAATGGTATACATTTATAACTCTTATTAATCATTATTTATTAGCAGTGTTTTGAAAATTAAATTGAAATATCAAATTTGTAAAACTAAAATTGGATCATTAACTAGTTCAATTAGTTTTAAAATTTTTTTAATTATTTTTTATTTTTAATTATTATAAATATACATTTATTTTTTTAATATTTTTCTGATTTTTAAAGTTATTTTAATAATATTTTTAAATTTTCTTTATTTTTTAATCAATTGAGTCAAATCAAACAAACCAACTGATTTAACAAATCAATCAACTAATCGATTTACTAATTAATCTGATTTTAAAAATATTGTTTATTAATATTATGATTTTACCCTTTAACTTGTAATGGCTTAATCATATAAAGAAAATTAATATAGACTATATAATGGTTATTTAGTTAGGTATTTATATCAAATATTTGATATGTAATTCAACATAATGAAACATATTAAGTTTTTTTTTTTTCCTTTTTTGGTAAAAAACATTATAATCTTAAGAGTAATAATGCAATAATATTAATTTATTAATTATAGTAAAACGTAAATGATACATGAATCCTTATTTATATTAATCAATTTATTCCATTATCATAACTACTGACATTGAAAACCATATAACTTAAAATTTCTCAAACTATTTTACCGATTTAAATGCAATAAAGGTGGAGCCATAATGGTAATACAGTAAAGGAGGTGTCGATCTATGGTTGTTTTCAGCTTTTTCTCCATAAGTTATGGCAGGAAGTGTTGTCATGTTGTTTTTCTCCCAATGTAACTTGCTCTATTTCTTCTTTCGTCCGAAGTACGAAATATTTTTGTGGTGTATATGCAGCGTTACTTGAAGAGTAGCAAGTGGAAGAAAGAATTTTACATGCATGGACTGTTGCATTTTGCCAATCTTGGATTCGTTTCTCTTTATACTTTGTAGATTTCACATTGTGAAGAGTATGACATTCCTCATCACAACATAGAGTCATATTATTATTGTCATCATGTTTCTGAAGTGTTAATATAATTAGGCTAAATTAGTGGAATATTTTAAGCATCAAAGGGCATCACTTTATTAACAATTTTTTGTTTTGCTGCAATTCAGTGCATATTAAAAGGTGTAAATTCAGACCAACCATGAATACATGTTAATATTGAGCCTTAATCCATTCAATGAAATTATTAAAATTGTTGCTGGAATCACCACCTTCTCCAACACTTAACATTGCTCTATCCTTGAATTCTGAAGCCCTGGCCAAAACTTTTTCATCACTCATAACTTGCTCCACCTTATTCTTGATTTCTTCTCTAGTGATTATCCCACTTTCGTTTCTGTCAAACTTCAATCCCACGTTCCAAACATCACAAATGTAACTCTCATTAAAGAACTGGTCAGCAAAGTATGGCCAGCACAAGAAAGGCACCCCATTAGCCACACCTTCCATAGTAGAGTTCCAACCACAATGGTTCACAAAACAAGCAATAGAAGGGTGACTTAAAACCTTCTGTTGAGGCGCCCATCCAACTATCTTCCCATGTGAGGCTACTCTTTCTTGAAATCCTTCTGGGTAAGCATTTGTGTCACCAGTAATATCTGGCCTCACAACCCACAAGAATGGCCTACCGGAGAGTTCGAGCCCTAGTGCTAATTCTTGGAATTGGGTTTTGTGAAGAATAGTGAAGCTTCCAAATGCAATATAAATAACTGATTTTTGTGGTTGTTGGTCTAGCCATTTTAAACAACTTGAATCTTTAGGCCAGAAGTATCCTGCTGAGTCTCCTAGCCGATTGCTTGCCATAAGTGGTCCAATAGGTAGCATCTTTGGGGCGAAGGTAAATGCTCCAGGCTCAAGATCATGCGCTGAGTTACATATTATCCAGTCTGCCAATGTCACAGCCTCATTGTTTTTGACTGCGACATCAAATGTGATTTTTTGTGTGGTTGAGTCACCAATGCAATTCCATACTAAATTTGCAGCTTTAATAGCAGGCATTGTTGGAGCCAACTGAATCATCTTGTTTTCCAGTGGAGTTCCTTAAGGACGATGAAAAATTAAAATGTGATTATTTAAATAAGTAACTGAGTGAATTTATCATTTTGAACATTACTAATGCTTAGAATTCCAGTCGTTCGATATTACTCTCAATAGCTAGCGCATATACAGTCACTAACTATCCACCACAGCTTTATCTTATGGAAAATCATTCATGTCTATTACATAAAATCTCTACCAGCAAACAAAACACTTTTTGGTTTCAAAAGTCTCACATACCCGGGCTTAAAATATAAAGACAAAAAGAAAAAAGAGATTTCGTATAAAGGTTGTCTCCAATAGAGACATATGTCATTGCGTTATCTATTTGTCTCGCTATCTATATCTAATCACTGTGCTATGCTAATTAATGTACTGTATATTGATATGAAATAAGCAAAAAGGTTGATAATGGAAGTTCTCAGTTTCTTACCATTGTTATCAACGACTCCATCATCAATTAGCTTTGGTATGGCAAATAACAAGGTCAGCAAGCCAGCTGATGCAGGCCAAAAGGCAGCCCGACGGATTTTCATCTTCTCTGCCACTTGAAAAGCCCATCCCATTGACCCATCAGCAATGATATAAGTAATCTTTTCATCTTCTAATGCATTAATCCTGTCAATGAGCCCCTCCATCTTCCTTGGCATGACATTGAAGATTGCTTCAGTCAACCTCCCTATCTCATTCCTATCCTCCCATGACTCCATCCCATCTGGGATTGAAACTAGACTTATTTGATCCCCAAGATAATCCTGCTCGGCCCATGCATTCAAGACCCTATTGTGATTATATTCTGAGTTCACAAACGTGACTTTGAATCCATGTTTCGCTAAGCATAGTGAGAGTTCCATAAGTGGAATCACATGCCCTTGTGCTGGATAAGGTATGGCTAAAATATGTGGTCTGCCCATAATTTTAGTCTTTCTGATTTTGTGCAGGTTTCAGATGTTATTTCTCAACTCAGATCATACCAAGTTAGGCGAAGAAGAGACTATTGTCGTCATCTGCATTGTTGATCATTTGAATCTTGAAGTTAGGAATCTCCTTTCCATTCTAACTAGTTTATTGATCTAATAAACTATATATATGATGGACATATTTTCTATTTTTTAGTTGATGGACATATTTTCTATTTTTTAGTTTGTCTTTGTTTTCGAACTTTCATGCTCAGTATCTCTCAATTAACCATTCTTGCAGAGGATTACAAAGATACATTAGAGAAAATTTGCAACATAAAATGAAATGGAAGTCACATCTTTTCTGGCAGTAATAAGCAGTGTTTTTAAAATCGAATCCATTAATTAGCAAATCAGCTTACTGGTTTTCAATATAATCAGTTTGATTGATTTAATTGGTTCAATTTAATTAGTTTAGTAATTAGTACAATCTAAAAAATATTATCAAATTATTTTGGAAAATCAGAAAAATATTAAAATATATAAATATATTTATAATAATTAAAGTATTAAAAAATATTAAAAATCAATTAGAGTCAAACTGAATTAATTACTTATTCAATTTTCAGGTTTATTAGTTGAGCCTATCGATTTGTTCTTATTTTTGAAACATTGGTAATAAGTGCTATAAAAAGCAGGAAGGATCTTATTTGTCATGCGTACTAAAATGAATTCTACATCGAAATATATTAATGATGCCATTGTATAAAATTTTAAACTATATATATGTATATTAAACTTGACATTGCGGCAATCTCTTCTCCTATTTTAATCTCCTAAAGATTAACACAAATTTTATAGCTCGATGACGTCTATTGATAATTACTTTGCAGGATTCTATATTTTATCTATTAATTTTGGATAGAATTAAAATACATTCTAATCAAATTACAAAACCAAATCAAAATAAAAAGACATCATAGTTGACGTATAGTTTAGTTTCTCAAAAATGAATGCACGAGAGTATAAGAAACAATATTTTTAAAATCAGATCAAAAATTGAATCAAGTAGCTGATCTATTTTTGGTTCATCCAATTCAATCGATCTTGTTCAATAAGATATTTTTTATTACTTTAAAAAATATAAATAATACTTAAAACTATTTTAAAAAATTAAAAAAAATATAATATGATAAAGTAATAAAAAATATTTTTAAAATTTAAATTTTTAGTAAAATAGTATAATTTTTAAATTTTTTGAATTTTTAATAAAATGATGTAATTTGAAATTGAATCGATTTAATTTAATTTTTAGTTTTGATTTTTTTTTTTTACTTTGACTGGTTTTTTATGGTTTAATCGATTTTTTAAATGACCAATTTTTAATACTAAATTAATTTGAATCATTAATTGATTTTTAATTTTACCTATTTGACCAACTAATCTGATACAGTTATGAAAACTCTGATAAGAAGTTTAAAAAAGTGGCCTGGAATCATATCTTCCAATTGATATCCTCACTTTGAGTGAAAAATTTTTGCTATACTGTATATATGCGTCGTGTCAATGCCTAACTTATACTTCTCGAAAATCAAATTCAATTATGTTGAATTGAAAGACATTCATATAATTTATATAATTTCCTCCACGTATAACTACCCTATTAACTAAGTGTACACATAAACAACTCATTACTGCGGTGGAGTTGGAAACCTTCTTTGGTTTCTTGTAAGATTTATTGCTACAGAATTGCGATTTCATCAAATTTATTTATTTTTTTCTTTTTTGAATGAATATGAAACTGCATGAGTAAAATTTGTGAGAGGTTACAATGGTTAGTAAGGTTGTAACGTCTGGAATATGGTGTTCATTAATCAAATGATATGTCTTTGATGAATTAATATAATTGAATAGATGTAGTTACATGTTTCTTTAGATGGTGAGATATGACCCATAGAAAAGATATCACTAATTAATCAACGTGTATCTTCATCAGTAATTATAAGAAATATGTTTTCGAAGTTTTATTCTTCAACAATTATAAATAGAAAATTCATTTTATTTGCAAGACATAATAATTACTAAAATTCTTAATAATTTTGTACACTTCAGAATTATTTGGAGTCGAATTTCGTTAGTGTAATCACAATTAAACATGCGCACATCATTATATATTGAGAGATTATTTAGTAAATTCAATATATGTTAATTTTTAATTATGATCAGTAAGGAATTTTTAATCATGATCAGTAAGAACAAATAAAAAGTTAAAGATAGTGCATCAACAAAGCATTTCTAAAAAAATGGTTCCTGACATCTTAAAGCTAACCAAATAATCATAATTGTCAGCACATGGTCTTCATCTTTTTTAAGGGAAACATGTATTCTTTCATAGTTCTTGACAATGATTTTTCCCCCCTTCACAATTTGATTTTGCTTGGAGTTTAAAGTTAAAAAAGAAGTAAAACCTGATTCTAATTGATCATTTATTTAATGATAACAAAAATAAAATTAGAAAAAAATTCATTTCCAATGAGCGAAAAATTCTAATATGGGTTGAATTAACTATATAAAATAATAAACTGTATAACTATAGAAAAATTATATTCATTTAATTTTTTATTTTATTGATGATATTTTAATTTTTTTTTTTTATAAATTTACACCCAAAATGTATTGTATACATCCTTATGACTTATCGTCCTACATTACCAACTCGGTGCAAGTATAAACAATATAATTTTTGATGTGCACGATCCTTTAAAGGCAAGCACAAAGCATACTTAAATATGATGATGCAAAGGAATAATGCAAAGAAAATATTCTGAAAATATAAAATAGTACCTTTATATTGAAAACATGATAATTTTGCAGATTTGTAGGAGGACACAAATTTGTACAGATTTGTAGGTAGGTTACAAAGAGATTTATGAAAGGTGCTAATACAATTGAAAGGTTTATAATTGCTCAACACATGAGCTATTTTCTAGATCTATCTTCTTCTCTGAGGTTTTTGTCTTTGTAAGTGGAAGAGCTTCCTTTTTATAGAGGAGATGGGTGGTAGATTTGTAAATCTTAGGGGAACAACTCATAATTAAGATGTCCTTAAGGTCACATGGAGTAGCTGGCAAAGTTCGTTCTTCACGTGGGTCTTTTAAAAAGATAAGGTCTTCACATGAGTATGTCGGTAATTTTCTTTTTATGATTTGTACCTTTTTTTAAAGGTGGAAAGATATTAAAGTGATCATCCTCATTGTCATTCCCAAGTTCTATGATAGGTTCTTCTGAGTCTAACCCAACCCTTGTGGATGTCCACCTATGAGTTTGTAGAATTACTTCTAATAACTGTCTCATAATGGAGAAGTAATCTTCCTATGATTTGGCTACTGCTAAAAGGGTCTAAGCATGAGATTTTTGGGCCAAAAAAATTGAATATTTAGTCTAGGCTTGGGTCTTTGAAAAGTTAGGAGAGTAATTATTTTTCTCCAACCATTCTATGGCAGCAGTTTTGGATATCTTGTTTTGGAAATAGTTCCACCATTTCACCTTAAACTTTTGAACTAAGAGTACCATGGTTTCTTGTTGATTGTAATAAAAAAAAACCTTGTGAAAACCCAAGGTAGGAAGAAGTTTGAACAAAAAAGTAAAATGAAGAGAATCTCTTTTCTATCTTTGAAGGTTTGTAATATTCCTTAAAGATTTCGAAGCAGGGGTGAACTTCCAGAGTCAACAACTGGGATATTACCCCAAAGTAAATGTGGGTAGTTTTGAGCTCTGTATCAAAATATATTTGCCATGAATGGCTACTTTGGAGTTTTATGGGAGAAATGTATTAATCCATGCATGTTGATAATCCCAATAGGAAAAGGTTTGACTAAATGTGTTTGAATTTAGTTGAGCTAGTAATTTTAAGGATCGTCATATAATAGGATTGAGTCTTATTCAAATCCCATAATTTATAGAACAATCCTTTTGAGAAAATATTTTTAGAAGCCATAGAAGGGTTTGAATGCATAAAATCTTCTTTCATGGTCAAAATATTTTGAAAATATTTTTTTATATAAATATTCAGATTTTGTAATCCTTGTTTAAAATAAAATAAATTGGAGTTTGGAAAGTTTTTTTTAATGATTTTTGAGATAGGGGTTTGAGAAGAAAGAACTATCTCAAGTTTTATAGAAACTGAATTTTGAGATAGGGTTTTTTGAGAAAAATATCATATCTCAGATTTTGTATAAACAAGTTTAGAAGTTTTACCTTCTTGGACATGTAAGTCCTATGAAAGACTTTGTAGAGTCAGAAGTAATTCTAGAGATTAGACTAAGATTTTAACCCATTGTTGAACTTATAATTGTTTTTATGAGTACTAGGCCTAACTTTGATCTTCTTCCTAGGCCATATCAATCCAAGATTTTATAGGTTGGACTAATGTAGGCTTTGTATTGATTTGTACTAAGGTTTTGCCTTTATCTTTAGACTTGTGAGGAGGCATTGTGGCTTATTTTAGAGAAATTTTGAGTAAAAAAATCTGATAATGAGTTTGTATCTCCTTTAATAAATTTAATATCAAAATCCAATATGAAAAGAATTTGTTTTGATGTAATGTTTTGAACATATTTTTGTAAAACTTCTTTTATAGATTTGCAATCAATGCGAAGAAAGAATTTTTTATTTAAAAGATCACTTTAAAATTTGGTAAATGCATATAACAATTGAAAGGATTTATTTCTTAATTATAGAATAATTGTTATGCAATCATTTCGGTTTCCTAAGCTAAATTGTATAATTTTCTATTCCCTATTTTGAGCTTGTTTTAATATTCCTCCATCATCTCACTTAGAGGCATCAATTTCCACAATTTTAGGGGTTAGAGGATCTGTTAAATGTAAACATAGAGTTTCTAAGACTCTTTTACTATTTTAGTATATTGATCAGTCCAAGGAACAGGTTTATTTTCTAACCCGTCATGTAATGGTCTTGCCAAGTGATTGATACTTGGGCAAAAGTCTAAGACATAATTCACACATTCTAGGAATTTTTGTAATTGGTTTTTATCTAGCATTGTATCAAGGAATTGTTTGCAAAAGAGAGAGATCTCTTAATTGGTGCAGTGGTTCCATATTTTATGTAATAGCCAAGAAATCTCACTCTAGTTTGGAAAAAGGAAGATTTTTAATTTTAATACTACCAAAACATTTTCTCTTTGTAAGGTACAAAAAGATTTTGAGGTGTTTTAAATGTTGTTCTGTAGAATTTGAGAAGATTGATAAATCATCAATGTAGACAATGTATAATTGAGAAATAGGATTGTAAATGTCATTCATAATTTGTCCTTGAGGAAAATGGTCATGTCTGAGTAGCAACTACAATAGATTGGTCCTTTGCAAAGGTTTGAGTCAATTAAACTTAAGAGAGTCTTGAAAGTTTGTATATCTAGCATCTCAAAGGATAGCTAACATAAAGATATCCAAAACTTCTCCAGTGAGAGGCTTGATACCAATATTGACCATACCTCGATATATTTGTAGTGCGTGAGAGAAAATTTTTTGCCACATTGTGTATATGAGTGGTGTCAATGCATAACTTATACTTCTCAAAAATTAAATTCAATTATGTTGAATTGAAAGACACTCATGTAATTTGTATCATTTCCTCCACGTATAACTACCCTATTAGCTAAGTGTACACATAAACAACTCATTACTGCGATGGAGTTGGAAACCATCTTTGGTTTCTTGTAAGATTTATTGCTATATAATTACGATTTGATCAAATTTATTCTTTTCTTTTTTGAATGAATATGAAACTGCAAGGGCAACATATGTGAAAGGTTATAATGGTTAGTAAGGTTGTAACGTCTTGAATATGGTGTTCATTAATCAAATAATATGTCTTTGATGAGTTAATATAATTGAATAAATGTAGTTACATGTTTCTTTAGACGATGAGATATGCCCATAGAAAAGATATCACTACTTAAGTAACATGTATTTTCATTAGAAATTATAAGAAATATGTTTTTTAAGTTGTATTTTTCAACAATTATAAATGGAAAATTCATTTTATTTGCAAGACATAATAATTAGAAAAATTCTTAATAATTTTATACACTTCAGAAGTATTTGGAGTCTAATTTCGTTAGTGTAATCGCAGTTAAACACACACATCATTATATATTGAGAGATTATTTAGTAAATTCAATATATGTTAATTTTTAATTATGATCAGTAAGAACAAATAAAATGTTAAGGATAGTGCATCAACAATGCATTTCTCAGAAAATAATTCTGACAACCAAACAACCATAATTACTAGCACATGGTCTGCATCTTTTTCTTAGTGAAATATATACTCTTTTCAGAGTTCTTGACAATGATGTTTTTTTTCTTTTTTCCCCCTTGACAATTTGATTTTGCTTGGAGTTTAAAGTTAAAAAGAAGTAAAACCTGATTCTAGTTGATCATTTTGTTAATCATAACTAAAATAAAAATTAGAAAAAAAATGATGTTTACTGAACGAGAAATTCTAATATGGATAACTATATAGAATAATAAACTAATTATTTGTTTTATTTTTTTATTTTATTGATAATATTTTAAAATTTTTGTAACTTTATATTCAAAATATATTGTATACACTATCATTCTTACATTGCCAACTCTGTGGTAGAAAAAAAAAAATTTAGATTTTATTAGAAGAGAAAAGAAAGAATGGTAAGAAGTGAAGAGTTCTTATACTGTGTATCACTCAAACCACAATATTATATGGTCCGAGTGCTGAAAACGCGTGCATATAATAACAAAGTGCACCACATCATGCTTTTGTCATTTATATCTCTTTTTCTTTTTTTTTAATATTTTATTTTATTGTTCCCCTATTACTCTAAGTAGAATAAATTGATCTAATATTCAATTATTTTTATTCAAAAATTTTATTATTACTTTAATTTAATTTAAATTTTACAAATTTTATTTTTATATAAAAATTAAATAAGTTTTATTTTTATTTCTGAAAAAGAATGTTATATATTTTTAATGGACAAATCAACTCATATACAATATTACATGAAAAAACAATGAACATAAATATTATAGTTGATGAATATTGTTCATATAAATAATGAACATTTCTACGATGATAAATAAACATGAATAAAAAAGAATAAAAATTACACTAAAATGAATCACAATTTCAAGATTTTGCAGTAAAGAAGGAATAATCGAAAAAATTTTACACCAAAATGAATTATAATCGAAGGAATAACTAAAAATATCAAATACTAAATAATAGACATCAAACTTTGTAAAAAAAAAAAAAGGTTATATGTTTCCGATGGACAACTTAAATCATGGACAATATTACATGGAAAAGAATTAATTAATCCTCATGGTCACTAAATTATGACTAAATTTTATTATTGTCACTAAAAATTAATTTTATTCAATTGAATCTCTAAATTTTGATTTTTATTATATTTTGACTTATTAGCTAAATTTTTTATAATCTTTTTTACTTTAAATTTATTTTGTGCTTTGGATTTGTTATCATAACTCATAAAAATAGAAATTCAAAACTTTCTTGTAATTAAAAATTCAAAATAATTTAATAATAGAATAAAAAGCATAAGAAAAATTGGCTAATAAATCACAATAGAATAAAAATTAAAGTTTAATGATTAAATTGAACAAAATCAATCTCTAGTGATAACATGAGAAATTTTATCATAATTTGGAGACTATTGAAATAAATTACCCAAGAAAAAGTAATGAACATGAATACTATAAATGATAAATATTGTCCATATAAATAATGAATATTTATGTAATAATCAATGAACGTAAAGTTTTTTAATGTATCTAGTCCATTAATATTGTACATGAGTTAATTTATCCATTAAAAACATAAATATTAATAAAATATGTCTATATATACCATATTAGATTAAAAATTAAACGAACATCAATGAAATATTATTTAATAAAATGATGAACATAAAAAGTTACATCTTAAGGTTCAATAAAATGATGAACATAAAAAATATAGTTGATCAACGTTCTATTGACAATTAATAAATAGTTACTTATAAAGTAATAAACATATATTTTGATGACATATAGTTAAATATTCAGTATTATTAATTTTTTTATAATATTAAAATTGATAAATACTATAAAATTTATATACTAAATAGAAATACATTATAATTAATAAATTAATGTATTATTTTATTTTAATTGAAGATTTTAAAATAATTATATTTTCTGATTATTATATTATTTTTTATAATTTTTAATTTATATTTTGATATTATATATCACAAAATAAATATTTATCAGCTTAAATAAATTATATGTATCTAAATTTATTTTTATAGGAATACAAATTTTATTTATTATAAAAGAAAAAAAGAAAGCAAAAATAAATGAGAGAAACACAGGGTTGTTATATCATGGACCTCTGTCCATATTGAATATGGATCAGGGATTCATCACACGTGTAAAAAAATGGACCTTTTTTTTTTATTTTTTGTCAACAAATGCACACCTACTCTTTTGGAGAATTATACAGGTGCATTTTTTGGACCTTTTTTTTTTGTCAACAAACGCACACCTACTATTTTAGAGAATTATACAGGTTCATTTTTTGTAAACTGTAGATTTATTTTTCGTATAAACTATAGGTTCATTTTTTATAAACTATAAGTTCATTTTTTATAAATTGTAGGTTAATTTTGGTATAAATTGTAGACTCATTATTAGTAAATTGTAGATTTATTTTTTATAAACCGTAGATTCATTTTTTATAAATTGTATGTTCATTTAGTATAAACTATAAATTATAAATTCATTATCAATAAATCGTAAGTTCATTTTTTATAAATTGTAGATTTATTTAGTATAAATTATATATTCATTATCAGTAAACTGTAAGTTTATTTTTTAAAACTGTAAATTCATTTTTTATAAATTATAAATTTATAGGTTTATTTTTTATAGTTAAATAATTTAATATTTTAATTTCTTTTGCAAAATTAAAAATGATACATCTACAGTTTATATCAATTTTTTTTATAAAAAATAAGTCTATTTTTTTCTAAACATATGAAATAATAATATAATTAAAAATAAAAAAGAGATATATAAAAATATAAATATGTATATTTAAAGTAAAAAAAAGAAGTTTGTTTCAAAAAATAAAATAGTAATATTTAAAGTAAATAAAAAAAGAAATTTGTTAAAAAACAAAGTAATAATTATGGAAAAAATTTCGTATTTGCTGCCCCTACACATATTTTAAACCCTTGAATCATAAGATATTATGAACAAGGGGTTTATAACATAATGAATTTACTATATTTATTCTTTTAGTTTTTTCTTCAATAAACACTATTTTCCTTTAAATCTATGTATTATATTTATAAAAATATGTTGGTTATGAGGTGTTTTTATTAATAACTTTTAGATATGTGTTTTTCAAATATTGTTCTTTAATCTGATTGTAGTTGCAGATCTTCAGACACTCTAGTCCTATTTTATCGTGAATTAACATTGATCGTTTGCATTTCTTTTCTCTAAAGTTTTTTTTTTATTGTGCAATTTGCAAAATATTTATTATATGGTTAATATCATAAATAGATGTATAAGATATCTTCAATACAATATATATATATATATATATATATATCAATCAAATGATTTAACAACAAATTTTGTTTCCATATATTCAATTAATAGGTAAATAATTTAAATAATCATTTATAACTATTAATAGAAATTAATATAATATCTTTTTTTAAGGATAAACATTTATATATTTTTTAAAATTTAATATTAGTTATCTTTTTTATTAGATATATACATCCAATTTGTTTCATAAAATCATTATTAAGCAAAATAAGCTCACCATTCAGATATTCTATTAATTTAATTTGTTTTAGTATATAAATAAATATTTATATAGTTGAAAGTTATGATTTATTTAAAACCTATTTTTGAGCGGACAAAATCATTAATAAGAACTTATACTTTTGATTTTATTTTAAAAAGAAATTAGATAACCATTGCAATTGACACGTTCAATGATTATTAAATTTGTAATTTACTACTAATATGATTATATATCACATTATTTTTTTTCTTTTCAAAGAAATAATCTAGGATACTTAATAATATTTTTTAATGGATTAAAATATATGTTTCAAATGTGTGTGTATATTTATGTTATGTGTTTGCATATACATAGGTTCTAAAAAAAATTAATTCTTGTGAAAATAAACCCAGTTATAAACAATTTCAAAGTAGAAGAGATAAAATAAATAAATAAAACCAAAAAAGAAAATGTTATGAACTTTGAGGTCCTTGTGCTAATAATTAGCCTTGGCTTAGGATAACATTGATTCTTGAACTATTTAAAAATGTTCAGTTAAAAGATAAAATTAACTTTTCAGTTCAATTAATCTTTTATCTTTTTATTTTAAAATTATGTGAGAACAAATTTCAAGTAATAATAAATTGTGTAATACAATTTATACATCGCGTATAAACTAATAATAATAATAAAAGATATATTTTAAAATAATAAAATAAAATTTAAGAACTTCATTATCATCATCATCTACACATTTTATATAGTGAAATACGAAAATCTGCAGAATCTCACTATTATTATCAACATCTCTTTTATCATTCACTATCATCAATCATTTTCTTATGCTTCACCATAATGCACCATCTCTTTATGATTTTCCAAATCAAAACCAACTCTTTGTTCCACAAATTAAAACAATATTATTAACTCATTTACATAAATCAGAAAACTTTAAATTTTTTCTAAAAATAAAATCCTAAAATGGAAGAAACATCCTCTAGAATACTTCCAGCATTGGACCAAACTCAATTCAAAGAAAAAAGCCCTACCATCATTTCCTCCCTATCCCTCTTCTTCATCGCCTCTCATAAAAAACTCAAAATTACTCTTTATAGATCGACTAATAATAAGAGAAATCAATCCTTATCAGTCTTCATAAGGGATTAATAATATCCAATTAAACTCAAAAAAAGCAGGAACCATCTCCATTCAAATTATTTTTCTTTTCATTTTGGGCCAATTCCACACATTTGAAGTGGCAGCATAGAGAGTGAAGCAGAAGGCAAGTTCCGGCACCGATGCAAATTTCACGACTTTCGAATCTACAAATAGAATCCTGACAACTCATCAAAACGACCTCCAAGATTACCAGATCAACTTGAAATAATATGAGCCCATGGTATTAGACACCTTAATCAAGATTAAGAACAAGATTGACCCATCGTTAACTTTCCATCGATCTTATCGTGAGGAAATTTGCAATTTTTACTCTGTAAACAACAATGGGTGTAATGGGTTAGCGTGCTTAGTAACATCGCATCAAGGCCAAGGATGATGCTCGTGGTTGAGTTGTTTGAATTATGGCTACCACAGCTACCACAAGAACGAAGATGAGGACACTAACCATAGATATTGGTTGCTGGGGTTGAGAATTTAATCATCTTTCTCTGTTTTTATTTTTAATATTTTTATATCTATTTATTTTTTACAAAATAGTATTTTTATAAATAAAGATGAATAGAATTATTTTTTAATCTTTTATGATGCATGAAAATCACGCGTTAGTCTTATATGTAATTTAGCCTTAAATAGCCAAAACATTAAAGGTTATGACTTGTATGATTGAATCATTAATTCTATTCTTAATTAGACTCTTTTAAAAAGTAACTTAACTTAAAATTGAGCCGCGTTTCTCGTTTCTTAAACGTTTTTTGCGATTTTCCTATATTTTTTTATAAATTTTTAAAAATATTATTTTTTTCATATTTATTTTCATATTTTGCGATTTCATGTTCCCGTTTTCAGGCAGCATAGGTTAGGATTAATATGATTGAATCAATAATTTTGTCCTTAATAGACTCTTTAAAAAAGTTAGGGGCCAAATTAGTCTTCAAGCCAATTAGCCTTTGGTTTATCGTTTATTCTAATCATCATGCGTACCAATAAAGGAAAAAATCTCTAATTCGACGGACAGATTATGCAATAAAATCAATTTAATCACCGATTCTATTATCTTAAGCTTCACTTTTCTCTTTTCAGTTTTTTCTTTCTTCTCTTGTTAGACCCAAACAGAAGATCCGTCTCCGTCTTCAACAACTTAATTAGGTACCCTTTTCATTCTCATCGCTGATTTTCCTCTTGATCTCACATGTTTTGATGTTAGAGATTTGATTTCAATGATATCAGAATTGTGGGTTTCATTTATATTCATTTCTGGGAGCTATTTCTTTTTACGACTAGATTACATATGATCATAAATGTTCAATCTTTATACCCTTTTGGGGTTCAATTTGGTTTCTTGATTAATATTTTCCTTTTGTCATTTTTGTACGCTTTTGGGGTGTTTGTGCATTTGTAATCACTATTTGTGTGATAATGATAATTTTTTGTCTATACATGAATTCAGTTTGCGTTTTGATGATTTGGTGCTTTTTTTGGGTTATTTGATAGTCGGGAGTTGTAGTTATAACTGCAAGCAGATGCGATGTTTTATAATCTTTAGCTTATATTTTGGTTGTTAAACAAATTAAGCAGTAATCACGCAGCTGAATTACTGATGCAATTGTTGAGTGTTTGTTTTCAATTTGAAACAATAATACCATGAACATTAAAGTTCATTCTCTGATTGCCTGGATTAAGTATTACCTTTGCCGTAGATTTTGTTTTTCGTGTGCCTCTAAGCATACACTTTTGTTCTAATGAGAGGGAAAGAAAAAGGAAAGATAGAATGTAAAGCAGTGTGGTGCAGTTCTAAGTGGAGATAGATCGACCTCCTTGGATTTCTTCATTACAAAAGGTGATACCTATGATTTCAAGAGTGAGCTTGTATCCTTCTTGGATTACATGCATTGTAAGGGTTGAATTAGTTGAGATTATCGAGCAAGTCCTACTTTGTAGATTAAAATATTTCATGGATAAAGTTGAGATAGCCATTTTGGTTAGTCCTGTTTCCGTGAACTTCTATTAATTGTTTTCAGCATTTTAGGTTACATAGCTTTGTTCTCTTTTGTCTTTCTTCATTTTGAACTGCCTAGACTTGAATACAAACATTCTTACCTAAGTTGCTTTTCAATCTAAATGATGTCTTTTTTTATATGCAGGGAAATAATCAGATCTATTGCATTTAAGGTGTGTTCTAATGCTCTAAATGGAACTAGGGCTTCTGCTTTTAATTGGTGTTTACTAGCTAAAAATGTCATATGATGAAGTGCTGAAGGCTGTTTTTCCTTTGCTGGATGGCATAGACCTTGCTTCTTGTATGGCAGTTTGCAAACAGTGGAGAAATATAGCCCAGGATGATTACTTTTGGAAATGTATATGTGCCAAGAGATGGCCTTCAATTTGCAAGAGGCCTAACCCTTCTAGTTTAACCCACTACAAACTGTATCAGACATTTTATAAACGTCAGAAGCATCAATCTCTGCCTCCCCCAAGACTTTCTTTTGATGATTTAGAATTTTTCATTGATATCTGGACTGAAGAAGAATTGGTCTTCTCAGAAGTAGTCCCGGGCCCTGTTTTGCTGACTGGAATCGAAGTGCCACCACCTGGAATTTGTGACATACTTAGATTTCATCTTCAAGGCCCTGATTATAAGATGACTCTCCCTGTTGAGCCAAGGGTCAAAATTCCTCTGAGCCAGACTGCAAGCGTTTCAGTGCTTGTTGGACGCAACGATTCCAAAAAAGTTGCTCGTGTAATTAATAAATCTTTGTTTAATTATATAGATCGGACGGCCTATAGAGCTATGGCATTTGAGTACCTTGATTTATCCCCTGCACACCCATTCGTTCCTGGTATCCGAGCATGGATTTCTTTGTTCTTCATGGAAGATGAAAATGAGGGTGTTATTGATGTTTTTGGGATCGAAATGGATTTCCGTGATGCTGCAAACTCCAGGGAGGAGATTTTGTGGCTATTAGACATGCTTGATTGGAAGGAAGTCTGAAACCAAAGATGACCAAGCTAAGAAGCAAGCGCTGAGCTTGACCGTGTGTAATGTTCATGTTGCAAAGGGGCTGTACATACATGGAGCATAGTTCAAGTCCTTCATTCTCAGTGCAATGCTTAGCTTTGAGTTTTAACGTTACATGTTCAAAGTTTGTGTATATTTCCTGGTTCGTTGCCATTACTTCATATGGACATTCCTGTGCCATTACTGAATGGGGTCATCTCCTAAGCATCTTATGGGTGGGTTCCTATCGTTGAACACTATAGTAATATCTTTGCATAATTCATCTATGATTATTGAAGTACTATTACTGGCATTAGTTACCAGTTAAACTGCATAACTGAACCATTTGATTTTATGCATGCAATGTGTTATTCATTGCTCTTTTCTGTCATTTGTTGTTTGTTAAAGTGCATTGACGTTAGATATGTGATTTTATACATACTACATGGAACCCCCTGCTGAAACCATTGTGCTAATTACTTTGACAGAATTACTTGACATTAGACTCTCCTGAAATTTTCGTAGGGATGATCTGTTAAAGCTAAGTTATGGTAACAGACAAGTGTGTTGGTTGATACCTTTGAAGAATGAGAGAGCAATTTATGTTTCCAATTGGGTTTGGAAAGTTCACTACAAGTGCAGAAAATGAATCCATCATAAGAAGCATGCTAGATTTTATGCTCTGGATTCAAGTTTTCCTGCCTCTCATCTTAACCATTTTCCCATGGCAAAACTTACTGATTCAGGGGGTGCTGGTATTTATCATGACAAGTCGCATGCTTCGCACGTAGTAGATCTGTTTATAAGTAGTCAGTCCTATGCTATTGCGAGTTATCTCAAACTTCAAGTGAGATCCACACGGCTTGTGGTAAGTTACGGAATTGTTTATGAACTTGTCACACTTGCAAGTCCAACTTTTCCGGGGTAGTTTACGAGGAAAACAACTTGTTTGAGGATAATATTAGGAAAACATTTTTCAAATAATATATTTTCTAGTATTTGGAATACATTATAAAAATATTAATTTTTATTTATAAGATTATATTTGTATTATTATTGTTTAATATGAGGGAAAATACATTAAAAATGAAAATTTTTGTGGGTCTCACTTATCTTTTGGTGACTACTTGGCGATGAACGGGAACGAATATTGATAGTGAAATATGATCAATGATAATAAATATATGTGTTTATATAATTTATTTTTCATTTGAATAACTTTGTTAAAGTTTGAAAAAAAAAACTTCTGTTTTCAAAAGGGAAAGCCTATTTGTTTGAAAAATAACTTAATTTTTTTATTAGAAAAATATTTTTCATTAATCAAATTTCTCAAATCCATCAAATAAAAGAAAATGTAAAAAATATTTTTGTGAAAAATATTTTTCACAAAACAAGCATAGCCTACACCTGATGTGGCAATTTTTAAAATTTGATTCAATTTTATTTAAAACTAAAGAAATTTGAAATTGAATAAATTTGAAATTTATTTGATTTGATCTAACCTGAATTGGTGTGATCTCAATTTGATCGTAAATTGATTTAATTTAAATTATTAAAAATATTTTTCATCATTGGTTTTTTTTGTCTTTGGAGCTTCAAATAGTGATAATGTATCGTGTTCAAATATAAAGTGGCATGCAGGAGCTTGGTCTTCCACCTTACAAATTTCGCCCTAAAAATTCTGAGCTATTTCTGTATTATTTGAAGATTAAAATTATGGGTCAGGAGCTTCCTGCTGATATAATACCAAATGCTGATGTTTTCGCTTGCAGCCCTGATCAGCTTCCATTAAGTTAGTTGATTAATTTTCTTATCTCTTCTAGGGCTATTGTACTCTTTTTGTGAGTCTATCTCAATTATTTTCAAAAAGCTGTTAGCTTGCTTGCTTAATTATAATATTATTACCCACGAAGGGTTGAGCTAATTTTACACCAAAATTGGAGTAGTTAATTTGGTGTTTACTTTTGAGCTTCTGTTGAGAAAAAGTAATACAATATTCTATACTGTGTCATCTATACTATTATATTATAATATCGTAATAATAATCACTTTTAAATTAAATAAAAGTTATTTATTCACTATTAGATTAAATAAATTAGATAGTATTGAATTGGATAAAATTATTATTTATTATTAGATTAGATCATATTTATTTGACGACATTATTAAATCCGTCATCGCAATATATTGAGAATCTTATTAAGAGTTTATTTTTTAAAAATCCCTTTAGAGTAACTTATTCTATATTAAAAAAAAATTGTTATTCGATCAATGAATCTTTAGTTTAATGTACTATATTTCGTCTATAGAGTTATGAGTTTGCCGGCCTTTTTTTTTTTATATGCTTAATTAATAATATGATAATTTCTACTAGAGCTGTTGCATTACAGCTTCAACATAAATAATTTATGTAGATTGTCTTTTGCTTTTATCATAGATTTTGGTGGAAGACAAGTACAACTTTAGGCTTCATTATTGGATTCAACTTCTCTTTTCTTACTAGACTACTTAATTTTTGTATGAAATTTAATGTGGAATTTCATATTTAGAAATTAACTTGGAGTTGGATACGTAAATTTTATGCAATTGAATTTAAGTATGGATTGCCCAACGAATGGTATTTCTTTTCCAATGGAAGCAACGGCAGAATTTTAACAGAAGATGGTTAGTATTGTGCCTCTAAAAATGAGGCCATCTATGACAAGAATGGACTCCTGCTTGGCATTGTACGGACGTTAAGGAATCAAATCTCAATGGACTGTTAAAGAGTTTATAATTAATCCTGGTTTAATTGAAGCGAAGGAAGATGATTATGCTACTCAAGAAAGGAAAGTTAATTTTTTTTCAACTTTGCATACTTATAATAATAATAATAATAATAAAAGTTGAAAACATTTTATTTTGCAATACCATCTTATTGTTAAAACATGATGGCAATTACTTTTATCATGATTTTTTTTCAGCTTTCAAATTTAGTTGTTTGTCAAATTACCAAACTGGTAGATTTCAATTCATCACAAGATCTTGTGGCTTCCAATTCATTACAAGCTGTAGAAGGTGAAGAATTCAGAGGTAGATTCCAATTCATCACAAGCTGCAGAAGGTGAAGAACTCACGGAGAGATTCCAATTCATTACAAGATGTTGTAGATTCCGATTCATCACAAGTTGTAGAAGGTGAAGAACTCACAGAGGTAGACTCCAATTCATCACAGTTGTTGTAGATTCCAATTCATCACAGGCTGTAGAAGGTGAAGAACTCATAAGCTATAGAAGGTGAAGAACTCACAGATGATGAGTTTATCTTGCCCAGTTGAAAATCTTTCTACCCACCCAAGCAGGCTCTAAAATAGGTGTCCAATGATGTGAAGGAATATAATTATATTCCCTGCTCAGGTTTTGTTGTTCTAGTTTTATCTTTAGAAAAAAAAAACTATGTATATATATAAAACTCTATTTGAAAGATGAGAATTATCTCAATTGTGTAACTCATTTAAATCGTTATAAGAAGAAAAATAAAAAGTTTATATTTAAAATCTTATTATAGCATTAGAATTATTTTTTACTTTGATATCATATTTATATTTTCATATATTTTGGTTTTGTATTATTATATATCACCAACAATTTTAAATTAAGAGTTGTGAAGTCACACCTAAATATAACTGAACAAGAAATTTAAACCATTCAAATTGAGCCTTTGAGTCGATTATATCCAATTCAAACCATAAAAAGTTAATTTTAGTAATATGGAATTTTAGTAATGTTTTTTTATATAATTTATGCAAATTGATTGGTCATGTTAGTTGATATTTGATAATCTGAGTAGTTTAGGCCATTTTTTGGCACATAGTTATGTATTTTTCTTATGAAAATGACAAGATAAGTGAAAATTTTTAGAAATCAAACTATGAAATAGCTATTTTTTAAAAATAAAGGGTAAAAATGAGAGTTATCTCAATTGTGTAACTCATTTAAATTATTATAAGAAGAAAAAATAAAGAATTTATATTTAAAATCTTATTAGAGCATTAGAATTATTTTTTACTTTGATATCATATTTGTATTTTTATGTATTTTTGTTTTTGTATTATTAGACCATTACAAACAATTTAATTTAAAAGTTATGAATCTAGTGTTCATACCTAAATACAACTGAACATGAAATTCAAACTACTCAAATTGAATCGGTTTTATCCAATCCAAACTATAAAATATTGTTTTAATAGTCTTGGATTTTTTTATATAATTTATACCAACCACGTGGTTAGATTAACTTATATTAATGTTGATTTTAACTATATTGAACTAAAGTGAATCAACATTAAGCAAATATGAACTAGTATTTTAGCCTAGTAGTAAGGTGATATTATTTAGGAGTAGATATCAGGGTTCGAATCTCGTCAATATAATTCCCCTTTACCTAAAACTAAAAAAAACATCGAGCAAATATGTAAAATAGAGTATGTGTAAGGACATAATATAGTTCTAATGAATATTTTTATACGAAGTTGGATTAACTTTTTTTTTATACGATGAATTCACCTAAGAGTATATCACACTCCATAATCAGTTATACTTACCATATATAAGAGATTTGAATATATATTTTAGGTTTAAGTCCTATTACATGATAGGGTGAGGATTTCTAGAATAAACTATAGAATAACTTTTGTTTAACTCTATTTAAGGTTAAAAATGAGAGTTATCTTAAGTGTGTAACTCATTTAAATTATTACAAGAAGAAAAATAAAGAGTTTATATTTAAAATTATATTAGAGTGTTAGAATTATTCTTTACTTTGATATCAATTTGTATTTTTCATGAATTTTTAATTTTGTATTATTATACTATCACAAAGAATTTTAACTTTTTAACTCAAGAGTTATGGATTTATAAAACTAAACAAAAAAAATTCAAACCACTCAAATTGTGTTGATTTTATCCAATCTAAACCATAAAACATTGATTTTAGTAGTGTTGGATTCTTTATAATTTATGCAAATTGATTTGTTAGATTAGTTGATATTATATTGATTTTAACTATACTTGAATTAAAGTGAATCATTACATGCTTAAACTAACTACATCCTAATTTGGATCAATAAATATTTAAGTTATTTAGGACTTGATAACCACTGAGCAAAAATGTAGAATAAAACAGAGCATGTTCAAGAACACAAGATGATTTGAGTAATTTAGGTCATTTTTTGTTATATGAATGAATTGACCTAAGGGCTTATCAGACCTTTTAATCAGTTATACTTACCATATACAAGAGATGTAAATATATGCATATATAAGAGATTATATATATCACTACAAAAAAAAAAAACAATTTAGCAACGAATTTGATCCCTCTCTATTTAGCTCCTTGCTAATTTAGCAATGACTTAGAAACAAATTGAAATTTGTTGCTAAATTGCAACGAATTGTATTTCGTTACTATTTTAGCAAAGGGTTCATAATTTGGCAACAAATTTTTTTTCCATTGCTGAACTAGCAACATATTGAATCTGTTGCTAAATTGTTTCTAATTTAGCCATGGATTCTATTTTGTTGCTACACTGTTGCTAATCTCATGCATATTTTAGAAACTAAAATTATTAATCCATTGCTAACTATTTCATAGCTAGTGACTAACAATATAATTTACTTTTATAGTAATAACTAATTGCAATTCATTATGGAAAAAGTAGATATCTAATTTTACTATTGAATAAAATTCATCCAAAATTATTATGACTTAAAAAGAAAAAAAGATGTCATACATAGAATATAAATATAATCCATCATAGTGCATAGAAAAGAAATGCAATATAATATCCTAGCTCAGATCTTCTGTAGTGTCAGTGTCACCTACAAAAGTCTTTCCCCGAGGAGCTGCACTCTGAAAGGTACGAACTAGCTTTGCACACATCTTTCTCACCTGCTCCTGCATTTGTTGCTGCATTTGCTCCTGCATAAACCTCATATGCTATTTTTTTTGTATTTGTTGTTGCTCCATATGTATATATTGTTACTTCATTTATGACTGTGCAGTAATTGCGTCCCTCAATTGACGTACCTCATCCTCCAAGTCATCTTGTTGCATATTAGATGTCCCAACAAATGAGCTAGCAACATAATGAGAGTATAATGAAGACGCCTGAGAGCCCATGACCTAAACTCGTTGCTTCTTTTGTCCCCCTACCGCCTTTAACCATATTTGAGTGTCATCCATTTGATAAGGCTTGTTAGACTCCTCTATTGGTTGAAATCTCTTCTCCTTGATATTCAAGGGATTATTCCACAAAATTATTCAAGGGATTATTCCACAAAAGTATTCTGCAATAAAAAAATGTATACTTATTAAGCTTATAGTATATAAAGAAAAATTAAAATATTTTATTTATATAGTGTGTACACATTTATATAAGCCTTACGTGACTGAGCATTAACATATTTTGAGGTCTCATTTCTAACGTGAGTATCTTCAAATAATTTATGAGGAAAAATTTTACGTCATTTACTCTTAACTTAAATAGGATACAATATTTATAAAGTTGTTTCACATATGCAATAATTTTGATTAATTAAAAGAGAAAAAAATTAGAAAAATAGAAAATATTTTACTATCTTTCATAATGTTGCATTTGTGATATGGAACCACTAGTATGATGTGTTGGACTTGAGCCAGGTCCCCCTGTCTCGCTAAGCCGATTCTTAGAGCATTGATCACTATGTCATTTAAACTCAGGGTCGTTTTATGTTGTACTCCACTTCTCCCATATTACCTCTATAAGGTGCACTGATTTTGTTTTTCCCTTTTGAATCTTGTTCAAAAGGCCCAAAGAACGTTCGCCAGCCTTTCTTTGCCACATTATCTTCACCAAGGCTATAATCGCATCATCCCATACAAAGTATTTTGGCAATACAAATAAGAATAAATAATCTTTATCAATGAGATTGTAAGTTTATTACTATTTACCTTTTGAAAAACATTTGCAATAATACTACTATCAATTAGAACCACAATCACATCCATATACAAATGCAAAACACATACTAGAATGCACTTCACAACTCTAAAGAGCTATATAACCAACTTATAGACATTACATGTGTGTGTGTGTGTGTGTCTATATATATATATATATATATGTCATTTTCTAAGATTATAATTGGATAAATTATTTAATCCTGAAATTAATTAGATAGTGTAATCTCATAATGAGATTTGTTTAATTTCTTAGGTATAAATAATGTTTCACAATCACACTACACCCTACATAAAAAGAAATAGGAAAAAAGGAAAAGAGAGAAAAAAATTTTTAAAAAAAAGAATAAAAAACTTAATTGGTGTTCCCTTTCAGTCAGCAAAAGAAATATCCATTATAGCATTTCCTATCAATCAAACACACACACACACATATTCTTTATTTATTTATTTCTTTCTTTCTTTCTTTCTTTAATATCACTCTCTCTTTCAAGTTAAAGAAAAACAAGAAAATTTTAATAAAATAAAGAAAAGTTAGTATGAAATAGGGAGACAGAACGAAGGAAGAAAGAAACAGTCACAACTTATGGGCATATGTTCCCCCTTCCAACATAACCCCACTCATAACACATTCAACCTTTTAATTTACACTAGATACATATTTTTTGTGTGTGTGTGTGTGTGTCAGTGTATATAGACAAGATGATTGGTACCATTTTCAACTCTAATTGATTTAAAATGGAATTAATATATTAATTAAGAATATACTTGCTTATTAACAAAAATGCCAAGGACAACTATGAATATATATAACATATCACAAAAATTTGGTTGTAATAAAACTAAGAAACAAGGCTTTACCTACTCTGTAAAACAACACAAGGCATGCCAATTAGCTCAGTTGTAGCTACTCTAGATTGGCTTCTAGCAATAAGGACGTGATTGCTAACGGGTAACCTAACATAATCCACCCCAACACGCAATGTTGCTACAATCTTCTCTAAGTTGGATAACCCTTAATATGTCAATAAATTAGGATTTTGAAAGGCAAACAACTTAAGCATTTAAAAACTGACATGCAATATATAAGCCAATTATTCAAACATGCATACACATATGGCTATTTCAAAACCAACAAAAAGAAATTTAAAATCAGTTCATAGGTCTGAATATAAATCTAATAAAACTTAAGGTTCCAGGTGTGAGTGAGTGCAAGGGTACCTTTAGGGTTCAAGGTGTGACAATGGGCTTGGAGGAGAAGAGTTCGAGTTTTTGGTTCTTCGCAGCTTTCAATCGAAGAGGAGGTTTATCAATAATATTCAAATCTACTATGGTTTTGGCTGATGAAGAAAATTGAAAGGGAAATATGTTGTGATTTTGGTTATGGAAGAATGAAGAAGACTGAAACAAAGAGAAAGGCTTCCTTGAGCTAATACAAACAATGGAAGGAGAAAGAGAAGCATGACGAGAAGGGAAATGAGAAGACCTAAAGAACTCAATTTAGCATTTTAGTAAATTCGTTGCAAAAAAACCAATGAATTTTAAATCCATTACTAAAAAAACAATGAATTTCAAATCTGTTGCTAAAACTAGCAACAAATTTTAAATCCGTTGCTAAAACTAGCCATGAAGTTTCAATCCATTGCTATTTTAGCAATGAATGTGGAGTCTATTGCTAAATTTAGCAACGAAAATTATAATCCGTTACTAAAATTTAGCAACGGAAACTATAATCCATTACTAAAATTTAGCAACAGATTCAAAATCCATTGCTATTTTCTTATCACACACCTTTTATCAATGAAACATTATTTTTCATTGCTAAATCTATTATAGTTCTCTTTGTAATCTGATACTGATATGGCACCAAATTTTTTGTGCTAGTTTTAGCAACGGATATAATTCAGTTGCTAAATCCCCAAAAATCACACTTTTTTTTTTCCTTACTAATCCCTTGCTATTTCATTACTATTTAGCAATAGAAAAAATCCATTGTTAAATTTTGTTGCTAAACTCCGTGTTTTTGTGTGTGTGTGTGTATATATATATGTGGTAAGTCCTATTGGTAAGGACTCTTTAAAAATCAAAATTTGGATTAGCTATTTTTTTTTTGTTTAACTCTATATAAGGTTGAAAGATGAAAATTATCTCAATTTTATAATTCATTTAAATTGTTATGAGAAGAAAACTAAAGAGTTTATATTTAAAATCTTACTAGATTATTAAAATTATTTTTTTTGTTACTTTGATATCATATATTGCATTTTCATGTATTTTTTTTTATTATTATACTATCACAAATAATCCTTACTTGAAAGTATGAATCTAATGCCCATACTTCAATACAATTGAATAAGAAATTTAAACCACTCAAATTGAGTTGATTTTATCCAATCCAAATCATACAACGTTGATTTAAATAGAGTTGGAATTTTTTATATAATTTATGCAAACTGATTGATCAGATTAGTTGATATTTATCTTAGATCCTAACTATACTTGAATTAAAGTGAATCAATGCATACTTAAACTGACAACATCTCATTTTGGATTAATAAATATTTAAGATGTTTTTTAGGGCTTGATAATCACTGAGCGAATATGCATAATAAAGCAGTATATTTATAAGGACACAAGATAATCTGAAATCTTTAAATTATTTTTGGGCCATATGACTCTAATGGATATATTTTTATTCAAAATTAGATACTCCATAATTAGTTATACTTTCTATATATGAGAAATTTGAATAATATATGTTTTATTCACCATATATAGGAATTTTAAATATACAGTTTATTAAAGTACCTTGTTAATAATGACCAACTACTTATATATATATATATATAATCTAATTATTTTAAACATACATTTGTTTCTAGTATTTACATGACATAGTTTATACAAATTGAATTGGATTAATTTGTCTAATAAAAAAAAGAAAAAACTTAGCAAAGAAATCCTCACCATTGGTGGCGTTTGAACCGAGACCTCAATGCTCTGAAGCATTACCCTTGTCACTGGACAGTGGATCATTTCCCAGTCCTATGCTATTTGCAAGTTATCTCAAACTTCAAGTGAAATCCACACTGCATGTGTTAACTTACGAAATTATTTATTAACTTGTCACACTTGCTAGTCCAACTTGTCCACGGTAGTTTATGAGGAAAACAACTTGTTTGAGGAGAATATTAGGAAAATATTTATCAGATAATATATTTTTGGGTGTTTGGAATATGTTATAAAAAAATATTAATTTTTTGTTTGTAAGATCGTAACAAAATTTATACCATAAATATTGCATGTTTATACTATAATTATTTAATATAAAGAAAAATACATTAAAAATAAAAATTTTTTGTGTGTCTCAGTTATCTTTAACGACTACCATCAGTTGATAATGAATGGTGATAAGTATTGACAGTGAAAAATGATCATCAATAATAAATAAATGTGGTTATATAATTTATTTTCATTAAAATAAGTTTGTTAGAATTCGAAAAATGACTTCTATTTTCAAATGGAAAGTCATTTTATTGAAAAATGACTTAATTTTTCTTTTGATTAGGAAAATATTTTTCATTAACTAATTTTCTCAAATACATCAAATAAAAGAAAATGTGAAAAATATTTTTTAAAAAATAAATAGAGCCTAGTTTTGAGGTGACAATTTTTAAAATTTGATTCAATTTTATTTAAAACTAAAGAAATTAGAAATTAAAATAAATTTAAAATTCATCTGATTTGATCTAACCTGAATGAATATGATCTCAATTTGATCGTGAATTAACTCAATTTAAATTATTAAAAATATTTAAAATTTATTTATTAAAGTTAAAATAATAAAGTTATCCAACCAATCTGAGATCTATTATTAGATAATTCTACTTATATATATAGTCTAAATTATGATTGTTAGATAATTATTTTATTTCATTAGTTTTTGAAACCGTAATATCACCTTTAAAATCTAATGTAATTAAAAATTAGCTGAATGTATAGTTTGGTTTGGGAAAAAATATTAATATAGATTCCATATTAGAAAAGTTACAATTCTAATACAATATGGATTCTATATTAAAAAAATATTACTTTTCAAACAAAAAATTACAAAATATAGTATTTTAAAATCAATTAATAAATGAATTCGTTCGAACCTCCATCATTACTAGAATACTTTGCTGGTTACTTCCTAAATAATTTCAATTAAATAAACACTTTTTACTACATGGATTCGTTTAACTTCTGGCAATCAATGACCACTGATTGTCTAACTTATAGCTTCAGAAGAAACCCCATCTCATTAATTCCTATTTCTCTTCGTCTTCCTCAACGTTAAGCTCTCCTTCTGCTCCCTATATATACCTAACTATCCTTTGAGCATACCATGTTATACTAAACATATCGTATTCAGCTTGTTATTATATTCATCGTCATTGGTTGTGTCTTTGGTGCTTCAAATAGTGAGAATGTCTCGTGTTCAAACGGAAGGTGGCATGCAGGAGCTTGGTCGTCTTCCATATGGGTACAAATTTTGCCCTAAATATTCTGAGCTATTTCTGTATTATTTGAAGATCAAAATTATGGGTCAGGAGCTTCCTGCTGATATAATCCCAACGACCAATGTTTTCGCTTGCAGCCCTGATCAGCTTCCATTAAGTAAGTTGATTAATTTTCTCATCTCTTCTATCGCTTGCACTCTTTTTCAAAAAGCTGTTGCCCTGCTAGCTTCATTATAATATTGGGCATGGATTTTTTTTTTTTAGAAGATAATATTAGGCATGTTACACACGAAGGGTTGAGGTAGTTTTACACCAAAAATTGGGGTAGTTAATTTGGTGTTTACTTTTGAGCTTCTATTGAGAAAAAGCAACATAAGACTATTTAATTCATCGTTAAATTAAATAAAAATTATTATTAACCATTAGATTAAATAAGATTATCTACTATTGGATTAGATAAAAGTTATTATTTATTATTAGATTATATCACATTATGTTAAAAATCTTATTAAGAGATTATTCTTTAAAATCCCATCAAGGTGAATTTAACTTATTCTATATTATTCGATAAATGAATCTTCAATTTAATGTACTATTTTTCATCTATAAAGTTATGAGTTTGCGGATCTTATTTTATTTACATGCCTAATAATATGATAATTTCTACGTGAGCTGTCGTCTTACAGCTTCAACATAAATAATTTATGTATTTTGTCTTTTGCTTTTATCATAGATTTTGGTAGAAAGCAAATAAAGTTTTAGGCTTCATTATTTGATTCAACTTCTCTTTTCTTACTAGACTACTTAATTTTTGTATGAAATTTAACATGATTTTCGCATTTAGAAATTAACTTGGATTTGGATATGTAAATTTTTTGCAGGTCAATTTAGGCATGGATTGCCCAACGAATGGTATTTCTTTTCCAATGGAAGAAAAGACAGAATTTTAACAGAAGATGGTTACTATGATGTGTCTAAAACTGAGGCCGTCTTTGACAAGAATGGACTTTTCCTTGGCATTGTACAGACATTGGATTTTCACCATGGAATTTCACCTGAAGGAATCAAATCTCAATGGACTGTCAAAGAGTTTAGAATTAATCCTGGTTTAATTGACGTTAAGAAAGATGATCATGCGACTCAAGAAAGGGTATAGTTAAATTTTTTTTCAACTTTGCATAATAACAATAATAATAATAATAATAAAACTTCTAAACATTTTAGTTTGCAATACCATCTTTTTGTTAAAATACGATGATAATTATTTTTATTATGATTTTTTTTCCAGCTTTCAAATTTAGTTGTTTGTCAAATTACCAAACTGGTAGATTCCAATTCATCACAAGCCGTAGAGTCTGAAGAAGTCACAGAGACAGATTCCAATTCATCACAAGCTGTAGAAGATGAAGAACTTACAGATGATGAAGTTATCCTGCCTAGTTGAAAATCTTTCCACCCTAGTAGACTCTAAAATAGGTGTCCAATGATATGAGGGATTAATTATAGTTTTGTTGTTATAGTTTTATTTTTAGAAATAAAACTATGAAATAGTTTTTTTTTTTAAAAAAAAAAACTCTCTTAGAGTTATTTCAATTGTGTAAATATTAAGAATTATATTTATATTTTCATATATTTTTTTGTATTATTATATATCACAAACAATTCTAAATTAAAAATTATGAATCTAATGTCACATCCCAATTGGGATATTTAAGTTGTTTTTAAGACTTGATAACACCGAGCAAATATTAGGAACCTCACCAATGTAATTCTCCCTCCCTAATACTAAAAAAAAACTATTGAACCAAATGAAGAATAAAGTAGAGTATGTGTAAGGACACAATTTGATCTAAATAGTTTAGGTCATTTTTAGGTTGCATCAAAATTGGATTAACTTTTTTTATCCGATGAATTGACCTAAGAGTAGATCACACTCCATAATTTGTTATACCATATATAAAAAATTTGAATATATATTTTAGGTTTAAATCTTATTATATGATATGATGAGGAGTTTTAGAACAAACTATAGAATAAGGTTAAAAATAAGAGTTGTCTTAATTGTGTAACCCATTTAAATTATTATAAGAAGACAATAAAGAGTTTATATTTAAAATCTTATTAAAGTGTTAATTATTCTTTCCTTTGATATTATATTTGTATTTTTCATGTTTTTTTTAATTTTTGTATTATTATACTATCATAAACAATTCTAACTTCCTAATTTAAGAGTTATGGATATATACAACTGAATAAAAAATTCAAACCACTTAAATTGAGCCAATTTTATTCAATCTAAACTATAAAATCATTAATTTTAGTAGTTTTGGATTTTTTATATAATTCATGCAAACTAATTGGTTAGATTAGCTGATATTTATATTTATTCTAACTATACTTGAATTAAGGTGAATCATTACATACTTAAACTAACTACATCCTAATTTGGATCAATAAATATTTAAGTTATTTAGGACTTGATAACCATCGAGCAAAAATGCATAATAAAAGAGCGCATGTTCAAGAATACATGATAATCTAAGTAATTTAGGTAATTTTTGGCTGTATAATTTTAATAGATATTTTTTTATATGAATGAATTGACCTTAGAGCTTATCACACCCCGTAATCAGTTATACTTACCATATATAAGAGATTTAAATGTATACATATATAAAAGATTTGAATATATATATATATATATATATATATATATATATATATATATATATATATATATATATATATATATATAGATGTTGTAAAATAAATGTGTTTTTGTGTCTCTCTATTTGTTGTTGATAGATGTAAAATATCTCTGGT
>CATIWR010636701.1:0-43056 GCA_949677035.1 Omphalea diandra | reverse complement strand
GCTGAGAATGGCTCTGCAATTTTGCTTGCTTGAATTTCAGCATATCTTAACATGAGTCGCAGTCGCGAATCCTAGATTACGGTCGCAATTTACATGTCACTTTGGAGTTTATCAACTCCTTTCATTTCTTCTTGAGAGATTTATTTATGTCTATAAAATCAACACTTATTTGAAATATTAGTGATGATCAATCTACTTTGTCAAGATCAAAAGAGGTTTTAGACTTAGGATTAACCATTTTAGTTCAACAGGTTATATAACCTATATGTTCAGGTTTGCAGCTTGGTTATGGTTATGGGCTTGACTTTGGGCTTCTGGTTTTAGGCTTGGCTTTGATTTTTGGGATGCATTCAATGATTCTCATCATTGGGCTATACATCTAGAGGTTCAAAATCTGATGCTTACAACATCAATATCATTTTTACAGCTTTTAGGTCCTCATATGAGTATAGTAAAAAATAAATACGGCTTTTTCATACACTACCATGAAGAAAGGTTTATATGGAAATAAAAAGATGAGCCAAGTATTGTAGCTAAAACTCATATTCGCATATGGGTTATCCATTAATACCTAATCCCAACCTAACATTGCAAGGCTCTACAGAAAATGTCTGATGATTTTGATCAAATGTTTGTGAAGCGTTAGAGTCTGCAGGATGTCATAATACTCTATTCTTAAATCGTTCTTCATTATGCCATCTCATATCAACGACAATTTTAATTGAAATAAACAACGTTTGGAGCCTTGGTGTGAGTGGAAAATATCAAAGAACTTTCCATGGCACTTTTTTTCCTTTTTCCCACCTTTATGACCAAACTTCTATCTCGATAATCCATAAATAAGACCCTGTGTTATTTTCTCATTACTCTTATAATAAACAATGCAATCATTTTTTCATGCATCAATTTTTTCATAGTACAAACCTATGCCTTTTATGATCTTTTTACCACTATAATTACACACAAAAAAATTGTTACACATAGGAAATTCATCTGTCAATAATTTTAGTAATATTGAAAAAATTACTACCTTAGTTATTCATACTTTTTAGATGCATTAATTTAATTATGAAGGATAAATTTGAGTTTTTTTTTTTGCATCCTTCGTATAGGGTTGTTCAACCTCATTTAATAACCTATAAAACATTTTAGCATTTTCATTGGGCTCTTGTGCGTTACTTGTTTCCTCATCGGATACCATATATGCATAAGCATCAAGTAACAAATCGTGCAAACCATTTATTACTTCATCATCATCATCATCCTCTTTTTTATCATCACTCTCCCCTCCCCCACGAAAATACTAAATGGTATAGTCATGCTTAATGGCTCGACATAAAAGTGGTTTTGAACCTCAAGTCTAGTCTTTTTGTATTTATTATTGCAATGACATCTAATTTTCTTGTCTTCATCTTGTATATGTTGATAAGTATTCTTAAGAAAGTTCCAACCCCTGTAAAGTACGTTGTAGACGAACTACTGGGGAACGACATCCAATATTTATCTATGGCTGCCATATCTGCATAAGTCAAACAAGTTTGTAGGTTTAGATTCCATATGAAGTATTTTAAACAACAACACAATGAAATAAGAATAAAAAGAAGCATACATAATTTATCATGCTTATACATTTTATTATTATCTAGGCTTTTTCCTTCAATTTCATTCTTTTATGAATTATTTTGTCATCCATGAATAGGAACAAACAATTTGATTAAATGTATGAGTTGCTCTTTCTTTTTTACTCTTTTTAAAATTTTCCTTTTGTTTTCTTTTGTTATTTCTCTTTATAAAATCTTGCTACATTTTTTTAGTATTAAATTTGTTTGGCTATTTCCTTTTATTCTAAAATGATTTTGGAGGTGTTGTTATCCATGTGAAGCATGGGACTATTGCTCACAAGATTGAAAGGCTAATTGTTTTGATTTTTATGAGATAATTGGGGCTGCTCAAAATTTAGATGCCATATAAATACTATATATATATATATATATATATATATATATATACATTTACTTAACTAAATAAATAAGTTATTATATTTCATAGAGGTATTTCCTTTGAATTGTTGTGGGTTCTTACTTTTACCCCTTTTGATACTTTGTAATTGAGTGAAACTTGGGGAAACAATAGCTTGATTGTTTAGTTTCTTTGTTAATTAGTTTTGTTTAATTACTTAAGAGCCATCATAAAATTCTTGTTTTGTGTTTCACTCCCATTTTTGTGATTTTCTCCCCCCTATTTTTGTGATAGGTGAGTCACTGGCAATACCACAACTGCAAAAAACATAGGGACTTACTTTCATCTTTGAGTCCATATCATACAAAACTTGTGGGACAAAGTTATTTAGTAAGGAAAATGCCAATTTACAAGTGTACATATGTACAAATTTGTTAATATGGTTATGATTCAAATAAAGTTGATTTGATTCCTTACCTATATGTTTGATTGCACAAATCCTAAGTTTATTCAAGAATCAACTGCAAGTTTAATCTTCAAATCCCAACTAACCTCTAGAAAACATATTTCTAGCAACCTAAGTTAAATTCAAACCTTAAATTAACTTAGCCAATTTAATATTAGAATTAACAATTCTAAAATTATTAAGCCTTTAATCAATAATCTCATCAAATCTTTTCAAGAACTTAAGAAGAGAATTAAATCTCACAAAGTTTATAGCTTAAAAAAAAATAATGACTAACTTTTATTAATGGCCGATGGGGGGTATAAATACCCTTACAAAGCTAATTCTCCTAATTTCAATGAAAGACTAAAAGAAATAATACTATTAGCCATTGGATAATTGGCTATCAAGTAAATTAAAACTAAAAGAAAGACTATGATTGAACAAGGAGATTCACATACAAATCTAACTAAAAACACTTAAATTAAGTTGCTTATAAGAAAGAAACACCTAATTAGACTAGGAAGCATATTCAGCCAGTAGGAATAGTTGACTTTCTAACAAAGCAATCTTGAAGAATCTTGAATAAAGCTTGGAAAATCTTGAAAAAATCTTGATTTAGCCAAATGGAGCAAAATGAGTCTGAGGACAACCTTAAAAACATGTTTTGGAACATGTTTGCTAGTTAAGACAAGACATATTTTGGAAAAAATTGGTAGTTATGTCTTATCCTAAATTGGATTTTACAACTTGGTGTCCATTTGATGGGATTGTTAGGGAAGCCCAATGAAAGTATCCATGAACTGAATTGAGTTAAAATAGGCCTTAACTAGGGTTGAAAAATATCCACTGATTGAGTCCACTAATTGCTCTTCTTACCAATCTCCTCTAAGTTGGATCTCACATTTCGGCTTACTCTCTTGGGTCATTCCAAGTTTAATTCCTATTTTAATGAAGGCGTCAAGACCTTTCTTGAACCTACTAAATCGCCTCTAATGAGTGGGCCTTGAAGTTAGAGTGGATCCTTAGGTTTTCCATCTATACTTGCATTAGGTTAATTCTTCTTTTTCTTACCAATACATATGTTCTTCCAATATGTAATTTGAATATTCTATCTTTTAATTGTATTTCATATGTGATTGGCTATTTTTGTAGCATGGGATAAAAGTTATTTTTTAGAGTTTCATTAATAGGGACATCTTTCAAAATGTGCATTGGTACTAAAACTAGATTTCACAAAATTAGATTTCACATTCGTTGATTATCATTAGTAGAAGCAAAGTTTAAACTGAACCCTTATAAGAAGTTTGAAGAGTCTCTCTTATGTCGTTAAAGGAATTTACTATAAAAGTTTTAGTTTATTCATATTATAATTGCATATAATTGTTCATGATTAAGCTGAATTCTTCCCAAACAATCTCTTTTTTTATAGTTACTTTTGTAGAAGATGCTAACAATTACAGGAGTCTTGAATTTGCTTTTGCAGACCTGTTGGTTATGACACTAAGAAGGGAGGTTGATTTTATGATAAATTTGAACTTTAGAAGCAATTAAGGAATTTGAAAATTAGAGAAAGAGAAGGAGAATAATCAATAAAAACAATAAAAAGTACGAGAAGAATCAATAAAAACAATTTACAGTTATTTGGATGTTAACAAACTCTACGTCGATTCCCTAATTACTAAATTGGGTGTTTCATTAATTCTTAATCATGTTTTATAAGCTCACACTAGAACCTTTACATTTTGTGTCTTTGGCTCACACACAATCTTACATAAAGAGTTTTTCACACTTAGGCTCATTCTAAAACTCAGACCAAAGTGTTTATAGCCCACACCTAACCTTTAACAACTTAAGTATAAGAAATTTAAGAATTAAAGTGTTGAGAAATCCAATTGCAAGAGTTTTGTCTGAATTAAATGTTATCTTCTTGCATTCAAAGCGATTTAGTGGGATATTTATAAGTTCAAACCACCAAAAAGCCATTACAAATGAAACTATCTCCAAATCTCTAAAGTTGGTTAGTAAATCCTACATTTAATTATTGTAAAAGGCAAGTCACAGTTGAGACAACAAGTCATGATTATGATAAATGATTCATTATGGATTTTGCCCTTTTATAATCGATATCTTCAAATGTGTCTAACAGCTAGTGTCACCTAGCAGATGCTCATTGGTTTTACAAAAACTAGTCGTTGAAGCCTTTTTCTTTTACAAATGTCCTAGTTGCAAATTTTATGTCGCGATTGCTATCTAATGTAACACTAGAGTAGGACACTACACCCACCACGAACTAGACTAAAGATTTTGAGTTCCAAGTTAAAAGTGGTCGCGATTACTACTAGAATTCATCATTGTGAATTTTTGAAACTTCAAATGACTTTTGACACATGGCTTTACTGAACTGGTCCTTTGGTTGAACTTTCGAGTTTTTCCTAAGCTATTTGAACGTAATGATCACAACTCTTACCATGACAGTCACTGTGAAACAAATTGTCCACTTTGTTCCTAAGTTTTTCTAGAGTAGCAGTTACAACCTCCAAGTCTTGGTCGCGATTTAGGCAACAGTTTTGATACTTGGAGCATTTTACTTCCATTCAACTTCCAATGTGATCCTAGCTTAATTTCTGCATAATCAAAACTTAAATTTGATGTTAGAATCTTTCAATCTACTTTTTCAAAATCAAAAGAGAGTTTTAACCTAGGTTTGACCAATCTAGTCTAATAAGATCTAATAAATAGTAAGATTAGCATACTATTTTGATACTTTGTAATTGATTGATCACCTTGTGCTTAATAGTACTATAAGGATGATCCCAAAACAAATGGTTTGCTTAGATTGTGGCCAAAGCATGGATAGGTTGATCACGTATAGGTGTTGTGATGAATAAATTATAAAAATAGAAGGAAAGAGATAAAGCCTATGAATTTTTATATACAATGTTCCATGCTATATATGTGAGATACTCTACTTCTCCTGCAGTTATCTTTAAATGATTTTGTTTAAATTCTAAAATTTAATTTCTTGTACTCAATGCAAAATGACTTAATTTTAATGACATCTCAACGCAAATGCATATGGAAGATATAGTCTACTTAAATTATACAAAGTTCAGTTTCTTATAGTAATTTATTTGAAAAATTATTGTGGTTTCGCCAATCACCTTAATCCTAATATATTTTATTATTTTTATCAAAAATTAAATTAAAATTTAGAAGTTTGGATTTTATAATTTAAAATCATTTATTAATGCTACTTTGCCTGGTATAATTACAAAACCAAGAAAAACAATTGGAATACAATTCTAAAAGCGGCAAAATGACAAATTGAACACATGGTGAAGTGAGCATTTTTTGTTTATTAATTATTTAAATCACATAAGGTAAAAAGAACTTAGACAATAAAATTCTCAGTATTTGCGAAATTACATGATCATATTCTTGAGATGGAGAAATTTAACCATCTTTCTCCAATAGACTATTTAAATCAAGTAATGGCTTCACCAAATAAAATTTTTGCTCTTCAATTCTCGCCATTTCAGAATTATTCTTGAGTTGATTATCATCCATTGCACAAATTTGAGCAATTCCTAGTGGGGTATGTAAATGAGCAATGGCCTCTTGGAGTTCAATAGGTCATTGCCAATTTTATAAAAATATAATATTTATCATTAGAAACACTAAAGGAATATGAATGATTATCTATGATTTTAAGTGAATAGTATAATAAAATAATGGTATATTTTCTTTTTATACTCTAATTACTACAAAGACATTAATATGTGTAATTTTCTAATTATTATATCAATTAATCAAGTTCTAGGGTTCATCTTGCTTTATTTATGTATTTGATATTTTTGATTTGATGATGTCTTTTTAACTTTTGTATGGATTTTCACTTTGATTTACGTTACGATTGTACTTAAAATTGATTTTTAAAAAAAAATCTAAGGAAGCATTTGAATTTGTAATAACATAAATTTGGATATATGTTGGGTTATGTTTGATTATAGTCCCAACGGCCAAAGACTTCTTCAATAGGCTTATTAGTTGACAAAAACATCAAAGGGTAGACTTATCATTGAAAGGACAATTGCCAAATGGAAAAGGAAAAAGAAAATTAATGCCATGTGTCTGTATTTTCTGCATACTTAAATGATTATATATTTTATCAAGATTTAAGTATCCTAAATTTTATTCTCTCGATCACTTTATAATTTTAATAAAAAATATTGAGTTTAAGTGATTAAAATAAGAAAGTATACCCCTAAAAAAATAAAAATAAAAGTGTAAATTTATTAATTTCATAAATGTTAATGTAGTCTATATTATAATTCTTAAATTTTGAAAAAAATAATTGGAGAGTGTTTAACCCTTTAATATTTAGTGTTTACTATGGCATATGTATTGATTAGTTTCTTTTAAAATATGAATGATGCCATATTATTTTTTATTTGTATAAAAAGTAAATACATATTTCCTATCAATTACTAATAAAAGCTTTATAATATTTTTAAAATAAATTTTGAAAAATAATATATTTAATAATTATAAAATAACCTAAATTATCAAGTGGATAAAGTAGTTTATTAAATGTAAACTAATTACAACTTCATATGTTATGATATTTTATATTAATGAAAATTATATGATTTTTATAAAAAAAATTGAAGGATAAAATATAAAAAAGAAATAATAATTATATGATTTTTAATTATTATACTATCAAAATTTTCATTAAAAATTGATTCATTATGTGCAACCCATATGTTTTGAAAAGCTATTGTTATCTCTAATAGCTTATCTTTGGTTGAATATTGGGGTCCCAGATCCTATTTATGTATATGATTAATTCATTAATCATTTGTGCAACCCATGAGCCTATTTGTAATTATTGAGTGGTTATTGTTGTTCTCCAATGCTCGTTTGGTGAATCTCATGACTCCAGTCTAGACCACTCTCCAATTTTACTTGAGATCGAAAATCGTAAGGGTGTTCAATTTAGAAGACAGTTCCATTTTGAGAATAAGGAGGCTGATTTGGGCAATGTTATTGAGCAAAGTTGGGGCTCTAAAATAGAGTCTATTGTGATAAGTAAGCTTGCACATTGTGGGCATGATCTGGATGCTTGGGGTTTTGAGCTTGCAAGGCAGTTTTGGCATCAAATTAATGTTTACAGGGAAAAAATTAAAAGGCTTCATGGAAGCGTGGAATTAGAGCAAGTGTAGTGTTTTGTTCAGGCTAAGAAGAAGTTGTCTGATCTCTTGGGCAAAGAGGAGGTTCATTGGAAGTGAAGGTTAAAGTCTTTTTGGTTACAGGAAGGGGATAGGAATACAAGTTACGTTCAGGCTATTGCTTTGGCTAGGAAGTGGGTTAATCAGATTCAGAGGCTCGAAAGTGATGATGGGGTATACTACGATTTAGTAGAGGAGATGGGTAATGTTGCTAAAGGATACTTTCAGAGGTTGGTTTTTAATAGTATAAGTGGCTTCAATCCAGTTTTGAATTGTCTTGATTCTTCTGTGTCTCAAGAGGATAATCTTCTTCTAGATGCTCCTTCATGGAGGTTGAATTCAAAGTGTGCAATCTCCCAAATGCATCGGATAAATTGACGGGACTTGATGGACTCAACCAAGCTTTTTATCATCATTTTTGGAATCTGATTAGAAGGGATGTGTTTTCTAGAACTGTTGGATGGCTAAAACAAAAAGAGCTTCCAACAAGTCTTAATGATACTATTATTGTTCTCATTCCTAAGAGAGCAGCTTCTAATACTATAAAGGATTTGTGGCCAATTTCATTGTGTTATGTCTTATACAAGATTATTTCAAAAGTATTGGCTAATAGGTTAAAACGTCTTTTGCCTTGTTTGATTTTAGCTTCTCAGTCAGCTTTTGTTCCAGGATGGACCATTACAGATAATGTGCTTGTGGCTTTTGAGTTGTTACATAACTTTAAGAGAAAGACTAAAGGGGCTAAATGACAGGTTACTTTGAAATTTGACATAAACAAGGCTTATGATCATGTGGATTGGAGGTATCTCAAGGCTTTTCTAGTTATGATGGGTTTCTTTGCTCAATGGATTGAACTTATGATGTTATGCATCACTACAGTCTAATATTTAGTATTAGTTAATGGAATAGAGCTAAGGTTATTATGCCTAGGAGAAGACTTAGCCAAGGTAATCCATTAAGTTCGTACTTGTTTCATTCTATGTATTAAGGGGTTGTTTGCGTTGTTTCATAGAGCAAAGATGCACAATGAGATTCATGGTTGTCATATTTCACAAGGTGCTCCTAGCATATCTCATCTCCTTTTTGCTAATGATAGCTTCTTCTTTTTCAACACAACTATGGGTAAAACTTTAGTTATCAAAAGGATTTTGGAAAGATATGAGATAGCATCTGGTCAAGCTATCAACTTTCAAAATTAGGAATATTTTTTGAGCTAGAGTGTTACTGTTGATACTAGAGATGTTATCTCATATACACTTGGGTTCACTCTCCGCTTAACATAGGACATTACTTGGGGCTCCCATCATTGATAGTTAGAAGGAAGAAGGTTGTGTTTCAACATATTCAGGATTAGGTTTTAGGCAGACTTCAAGGTTGAAAGAACAAAATGTTGTTCAGGGTAGGGTTGGATGTCCTGGTTAGAAATGTGGCTCAAACAATCCCTTTATATTATATTAGCATATTTCGTATTCCCATTTCTTTATGTGATGAGATTCAGATAATGTTGAATTCTTTTTGGTGGGGACGTAAAAAGAACAGGACTAAAGGAAATAATTAGCTTGAATGGCAAGACTTTATGTGCGCAAGGAGTTTTGGGGTATAAAATTTTGAAATCTGCATAGGTTCAATTTAGCCATGCTTAGGAAGCAGGGTTGGAAATTGGTTTCTGACCCTAATGTTCTTATTTCAAGGATTTACAAAGCTAAATATTTCCCAAAGGGGACTTTATAAATGCATAACTTAGGGCTAACCCAAGTTTCACATAGAGGAGTATTTTGATTTCTTGAGTTGTGCTAGAGAGGGGTTGTCATTAAAGAATAAGGGATGTAGTGGGATTAATGCTTGGTCAAAACCCTGGTTGTTGGATGCAAGTAATTTTTACTTACAGGCCCCTATTATACCTAGTTTTGAGAATTTGCGGAATATTGATTTGATGATATCATTGAGGCAAGAATGGGATGCAAAGAACTTATTGAAGAGATGTTTGATTCTAATGATGCAACTTAAATTATTAATATCCCTTTTAGGAGACTACTACATGGTGATACTCAAATCTAGCATTTTTTAAAGAATGGTATATATACAATCAAATTAGTTTATAAAACAATTATGGATATAGTATATGGTGACATGGAGGATAGGATTGTTAGGCTATGGAAGAAGCTTTGGGACCTAAAGATTCCACCATGAGCTAAGACGTGGTGTTGCATGTAAAACCCTTAAAAGTGCACAAACCACTTCAAGTAATATAATGTGTTGGCCCTTGTACACCAAGAAGGGAAGTTGAATTGGTGGGAAAATTGAATTTTAGAGGAAACACACACAAATAAAAGATTAGAGAAAGAGTAGAATATGAATAAAGATAAAAGATTTATAGTGGTTCGAGTATTAAACAACCCTATATTCACTCTCCAATTCACCAATTAAGTGTTTCACTAAATCACTAGTGTTTTATAAACTCACACTCAACTTAGTGTTTAAGTTCACACTAAACCTAATAAGTCTTTTTCCAAGGCTCACACTCAAACCTTGCACAAGTGTTTTATTAAAGCTAACACTCAAACCTATACAAAGAGTTTTCTAAAACTCATTATAAAACCCAAATAAGAGTTTTCTATATAAAAGCTCACTCTTAAACTCATACCTAAGGTAATAAATAAAGAGTTAAAGTTGTGAGAATTAACTTTGTAAGAGTTTTGACACAATCAATGGTTATTCTCTTGCATTCAACTCCATTAAGTGGTGTATTTATAGGTTACAATCACCAAAAAGACGTTACAAATAAAACTATGTCTAAATCTCCAATGTATGCTAGGCAAATCTTGTATTTAATGCTTGTAAGATGAAATTCACGGTTAAGACAAAAATCCATGGTCTGTATTTTGGATTGTATCTAACAATTAGTCCACATGACACAAAACTATTGGTTCTTCAGAAAAAATAGTCTTTACATCCCTCGAGTAAAAGTGAAAGTCGCGGACTCTACTTTTCTTCTTTGAATGCCATAATCACGATGAAATCGTCATTGTCTACCCAGATGGAGGTGTTATTTCATCAAAATTGCAGTCTCGAACATTATTTTCTATCTCAAATTGTGATCCAAAGGATCAATGGCACACCTAGCATAATCTGGTTGAAGACTTGATTCCTTCCAAGTGAATACAAAATTAGCAGTTGCGACATTAGACATGACATACACTGTGAAATTGTCTGCCTAAATTCATCCAACTCTTCTATAAGATAGCAGTTGCGACCTTCTAATTCATGACCACGAATTAGGATGCAAATTTCAATCTTTGAGACTAAGGTTATTTGTGAGATGACAAATGAGACACCATTCCATCTTTTTGTTCACTATAGGTTTACAAAAGCTTGTTGGGAGGAAGCTAGTGTTCATGTCGCTTCAAGAGATTTTAGTAATTTCAGGGACTGCTTCTTCAATGGTATGCAAACATATAATGCTGTTAAGTTTGCCAAAATGTGTGTACTGATGTAGGGTATGTGGAGGTCGCACAATTTGAAGCTCCGAGAGGTGAGATGTTAAGTCCTCCACATACAGTGTTATGCAAACGTATAATGCTGTTAAGTTTGCCAAAATGTGTGTACTGATGTAGGGTATGTGGAGGTCGCACAATTTGAAGCTCCGAGAGGTGAGATGTTGAGTCCTACACATACAGTGTTTGGTTCTCTTAGTTTCTTTTGTGATTGGGCTACGGTTAGGATTGATGGGATTGGTGTGAGTAGAACAAGTAATGATAGGGTTGTATTGCGTTGGAACCTTCCTCTTGTTGCTTTCATTAAGTGTAATGTAGATGGGGCTGTGTTTGCTGATAGTGGTATCTCGGGTTTTGGCACGATTATTCGGGATAGTGTCGGCAGATTGTGATGGCAGCTTCTGGCATTTTACCTGGTGTTTTTGGAGCTAAGGAGATTTAAGCGATTGGCCTACACGAGGCTATCTAGCGGGTGATTTCAATGGGGACGCAAAATGTCATTGTCAAGTGTGATGCTAAGGTGGTGGTGGATGCCGTAAGCACTGCTACTACAGATTTATCTGAGTTTGGGATGGTGATTTCTGACTGTTGGCAATTTCTTCAACGGGGCTGCAATTTCTCAATCACTTGTGTTCGGAGGCAAGCAAACGTGGTTGCTCATTCTATTGCAAGAGCTCACGTGAATATGCTAGCTTCGTTGTTTGGAATGTTCCTCCAGATTATGGAAGAGGACTTCTAACTGCTGTTGTTCCTTCTTTTTAGTAATGAAGTTTGTGTTTTATTTCAAAAAAAAAAAAAGACATACTATACCAAAACAATAACAATTCTCTCAAGTCCCTTATTGGCCAAGCTGACTTATGTTCCACTAGCGAAGATCACATAATGCTACTCCATTTGATACATGCATTAATTAAAGCATATTGCATTTTGATTGGTGGGGAAGATGATTGCCCATGTTGCTCTCTAGCATATAAATAGGAGGGAATTATAATAATAATAAAAAATTAAGAAAAAGGGAGTCAATGGCGAGGGGTCTTCGAAAAGGGTAGTTAAAGACTAGTTGGATAAATAAAATAAATACGAGGATGAACTAAACATGAAATTGTTGGCATTGGAGTATAATAGATTTTTTGAAGCAACGACTTCTGTTTGTGCTTTAATTGGAAGGAAAGAATAATTGAACTCAGACTAAAGATAGATCAAGATTAATGCTTGTGTTACTAAATTATTAACTTCTTGATGGGGGTTTGGATTGGATTGTTGGAACATAAGGTTTTCGGACTGAAATCAAAGTTTTGTACATAAATAAGGTTTGCTGGATTTTTTTAAACTGATTCAAAATTTTAACTTAAAATGATATAAATTGTAACATAAGAAGTTAGAAGTTTAACCTCTAATTTAAATCAAACTACAACACTCCTCAAACATCAATTTCATGCGATATAATTTGAGAATTGTAAAAAGTCCTAAAACAACATTAAACCATCATTTACATAATAAGAAGCTATACTATTATATTTCAACTATAAGAAAATAAAAATATGATAAATTGAATTGAAATTAAAATAATAATTATAGCGTACCTTAGTAATGAATTATCTAAAAGAACACCAAAAGAAAAAAAAAAAAAAATCTCCAATAGTGCTCTAGCTCCCTTGATATTGCTACCTGATGTGAATAGAAAACATAAATATACGAATTTTAACACAATATTTGAGCGAAAAGGAAATATTAACTCTATTTAAAATAAACAAAGATAAACATGTTGAGAACAAAAATAATGTACCTCAAAATATAAAATTTGCCACTTGAAGATTGATCCTCCCCATATCATATTTCATAATAATGAAATTATCAAACAAAATAACTTTGAAATTTTATTAAAACTTTGAGTGTGTAAAGTATGTGACGGTAGAAAAAGATCTAGTAGGTGGAAGAGAATATAATATTTGCCATTGGAAGGGTTGTTAACAAATTTTAAAAAAGATAATAATATAAATATTATATTATATTATTTATTTCATTTAAATTTTAAACTTTTAAATTTAAACATTGAATTTATTTATATGTAAAAAATCTTAATATATTTATATATAGAATCAAAATCTAAACTAAAAATTTTCAAATTCAAAATTTGAATTTATGAAAGGATTTATTTTATAAAAAATATTTTAAATTCAAAATTTGAATTTAATTTGAATTTCAAATTATAATATCATGTCTTTCTTATAAAATAAAATAAAATCGTTGGCTTTGAATTTCAAAATTATATTTTTCAAACTCAATTCATAATTCATCATAGAATTAAATATATAAAGTTGTTTAGAATTGAAAAGTAAATTAACGTGTAGAGTCTTATTTATACTACATTCATGGTTCATAATTTAAGTCCAAATCTAGTTTCAATTTCTAAATTTAATGATTGCAATTATTATTATCTGTAATTTAATTGTCTTCTTCTCCATAGGAGACAATTTGAGGGCGAAATGCTTCACTTCCAGTGCAGCTAGTTACGTCCATATGGCATGTGCTTGTAGATTTTTTTAATTAAAAGTATTCTCTTGATAATGTATGTATTTATATGTAAAGCGCGGTATATTAAGTTAATGATCATTTTTATTTATAAGAGATCATGTGTATAAATTTAAAATTTTAAAAATGATTGCAACACCATTAAATTAAAAATTTATTGATTCAATTTCTTAATTTAATTGGGTTACTACAATATTCTTCATATATAACTTCAGAGAGAAGATGGTATTCATGCATCTACCCTGTAAGAATGTGCACTATCAAGCATATATGCAATATTTCAGCTTTTTTTTTTTTTTTTTTAATCAAAAGAGGCAAAATAACCTAAAACAAAATGGGCCATAACTAGTAAATGATATACGAATCTTGAAATATTTAAAATAGTATTTATTCTCTCATAAATATGTAGATCTATTTTATATTTATTATATTTATCAATGGATCTTATATATTTATAATTAAATATTTTTTCGATAAAACATAGCAAGTTTAATACCACTTATGACTAAAAGGACCATCTGAATAAGTCCTTTGGCAGCATGGGAAGCAAAAGTGAACACAACATATCACTAAATTTAACAATTTAATGAAATAATTTGTTCATTAATGTTAAAAAAGTAAAACGGTTTGTTATTTGCATAGACTTTGTATAATTTGTTCAATTAAATTTTTTATTTCACACTCAAATTTCATAATTTAAATTTGTATAACATTCATTTTCTTTTATAAAAATATCTCATGCATATCAGAATTATTTTACGGTCCTATATAAAAATATTAATTTATAATAAACTTAATTTTTAATTAATATATTTTTTTCAAATTTAGGTACTTAAAAAAAATATGCAGCAAAATGACATAGTATTTGCAACAAATATTTGCTAGTTGCAATTAATTTTTTAGTACATTTATTTGCAATAACCTAATTTTTTTGGTTAATTTTATAGCAATATAATTTAATTATAGCAATGAAAAAAATTTTTGCCACAAATAAATTATTAGTGACAACAATACAAATTTATGCAAATGTTAATTTTTACAATAACAAAAATAATTGTCATAAAAAGTTTTAACGCCAAAATCTCCCTCTAAGAAAAATCAATTGCAACTAACTAACTAATTGTGACAATTATTTTAGGTTAACGCTAAAACTTAAATTAGAAATTCAAATTTTTGCAACAACAATTTATTGCATTGCTAATAATCTCCTACAAAAAATAAGTGTTGTCACCAATATTTAGTCTCAAAAATCAATATTTTTTTATAGTAATTTATTATTTTATCCTATATTAATTTTCTTTCTAACTTTAATATTAAGAAACGGCATTCATATTGTTCTAATAAAAAATATAACAACTTAATTTTGAAAATTATTGAGAGAATGAGGAATTTATTTGATCAAACTTTTTAGTGTAATTTTCAATAAAAGAATATTATCGTATTAGTGGAAATAATAAATATATGATTACTTTGTAAAAAAATAACTATTCAAAAGTAAGTCATGACAATATTCCAATTTCAGAATACAAGTTTGATCTCTTAGTTTTTCAAATTAACAATGTAGAAAAATTGCGTTCCCACATATAATATAAATTTAAAATTTTCAAGATTTTATAAAATTGAAAGATACATGATTAATAAATGCATTCTTTAATATATTTTTAAAAACTGACAAGTAGTAGTCCTTAATGTAATAAGTGTTGAGTAGTAATTGCAATATTATTTCATTAATAAATGCATTAATTATTTATTAATTTACATAAATTATTTCATTCTTTACATAAATTATTTCATTCTTTGAGTAGTAACTGCAAAATTAGTAATCATTCATTAATTTTTATAAATAATTTCATTCTTTGTGTAGTAACTGCAAAATTACTAATCATTCATTAATTTTTATAATTATTTCATTTCTTGAACAGTAATTATAAAATTATTTATTTGAGAAATGTAATATTCTTTCATTAATTTCGTAAATAATTTCAATCTTTAAAATTGAAAAAATATTAACATCAATTTCAAATTTCAAAAAGAACTTTTAGTTTAATATCAAAAGAGCAAAGAATTTCAATTATTTAATCACAAATGAAACAATCTTGCATTTACTACTATCATTACATCATAAGAATGGTATTTAGTGGGATAAGTACAGTTTGACTTAATTTAGAGATTTGAAATTTTTTGAAATCGGACCGAAATTTTAGAGATTTTAAAAATGAAAAATTGGTACTGTCTTGAATTTTTAGTTTGATTTTGTTTGGTTTATTATAAATTTGAGACAGTTTAGTTCAATTTTTTAATTATTTCAAGATAGTTACATTCGGTTTGGTTCTAATTCGGATATTTAGTTATTTCAATTTATTTAAAAATTAAATTTTACATGTTAATCTTTACGAACCAAAATAAAATAAATTTTACATTTTCACTTTTAATCATTCAAGGATAAAAATAAATAAGTGATAATAAATTATAACTAATAACTTACCCATTAAATGTTAAACTAAAATTGGTTAATATTTACTACTAATTTATAATTAATAAACAATCTAATTATTAATAATATATATTAATTGAGAGGGTTAACTAGTAAAATTAATAATTAAAATACTTATATATATATATATATATATATATATATATATATATATATATATATAGACACACACACACACACATATACATACACACACACACATATCTAGGTTAGGATATTAATATATTATTATTGATAGTTCCCTAGTTGAGCTTGCTCTTTGAGCTTGGGATTTTAATAAATTATGATGTGATAGTGCTCTAGTTGATCTTTCTCTCTAGATTTAATATATCATGATGTGATAGTGCTCTAATTGATCTTTATATCTAGATTTAGGTTATTAATATATTATGATGTGATAGTGCCCTATATGAGTTTGGTATATGGATTTAGGATATTAAAATATTATGAGATGATGAGATTATGAGCATTTTAGTCAAGCTTGCTCTTTGGGTGATGATACGTTGGAATAAGTGAAATGGTTAGCGATTCTAATCAAGCTTGTACTTTGAGTGCCAATTGATTTGGAATAAGAGAGCTTAATGACTATTAGTATTAAAGTATAGGGTTCTGCTCTCAGTATCATTCCATACTGGTACATTTGCTATGTATAATTTTTTGTTAATACATAATGGTGCTCATTTAGTAGGTTATAAAAGTATATAATATTACCTCACTTGCAAGATTGACAATCTCATTTAAGTTTTCAGGTAGTAGCTGATTATCATTCCATACTGGTACATTTGTTATGTATGATTTTTTGTTAATGCATAATGTGTGTTCATTTAGTAGGTTACAAAAGTATATAATATTACCTCACTTGCGAGACTAACAATCTCATTCAAGTTTTCAAGTAGTAGCTGATTCAATAAATTATTTTTGACAGTCTCACAGTCCTTCATCCGCATAGGCATATTATGTAATACTCATTCCTAATTTGTTTAAATTCTAGTACTCCACAGTTTAGAATAATAAGACTTGTAGATTGATATATGTTGTGAATTTTGTTATGTAAATTATGGTGGATATTATTTATTATCATTGCAAAATCTCAATAATTATTAATTAAAGATTAGCTTAAATTAAAATAAATATGCTTGTTACGGGTTTCAGTGGCTTTAAGTCTACCCATTCTCTAACGCCAGTCATGATCTAAATGAAGTCATGACAATAAACCTATGATCAATTTTTTAGAAAAAAAAATTATTGAAAAAGTAAGTTATGTCAATATTTCAATTCCAAAACACAAGTTTGATCTTTTGAATTTCTAAAATCCAAATCAGCATTGTGAAAAAATTTATATCCTTATAGGTAATAAAAATTTAAAATTTTAATGTTTTCATAAAATTTAAAGATACATTGTCGATAAATGCTTACTTGATTGATAAATGCATTCTTTAATATATTTTTTTAAAAATTGAGAAGTAGTATTCCTTAATGTAAAAAGTATTTAGTAATTACAATATCATTTCATTAATAAAGTCATTAATTTACATAAATATTTCATTTCTTGAGTAATAATTGCAAAATTATTAATTTTTTTAATTATTTCATTTCTTGAGAAGTAATTATAAAATTATTTCGTTAATATATGTATTAAACTTTTATTAATTTTCATAAATTATTTTATTCCTTAAAATTGAAAAAACATTAACGTCAATTTCAAATTTCAAAAAGAAAATCTTTGATTTAATACCAAGAGAGTAAATAATCTTAATTATTTAATTATTAATGAAATAATTTTACATTTACTACTTTCATTAGGCTATAAGAATGATATTTAGTGCATAAATCAAATTGATTGAGTATAAGCCCATTATACACATACCATACTACCATTTGTCAATATATACAAAATTATTTTATTATTAAATGTATAAATTCTTTATTAATTTCTATAAATTATTTCAATCTTAAAATTGATAAATTTTCATAATTTTTTTAAATTATCTCATTAATTATTTCATTCCTATAAATAATACCAGTATTTAATTAATATGAATGTAATCACTATATAATAGTAATGCTTTAATACCTACTATGAAAATAATAAATATTGATTGTTTATCTATTTTTAATATTTAATGATAGTTATAACATATATATCAACACTTATTCTATAGAAATCACCAACTTTCTAAAGAGAGCTTGTTCTAGTATGTACTCTACATAAAAATTATGAGGTTCTTCACTATTGTAATTATTTTTTCTTTGATATTCACAATGTACCACAAATAATATTTGTTTTAATTATTTATTTTTTTATGAAAGGGAGACGATTTGCAAAAAAAATGAAAACAACACTTTCTTATCGAGAATCTAAATTTTGACAAAGACGACAAGAGAGTCAAAGTGAGAGTATCGCGATTATGATATGTCAATTTTAAAAATTAAAGTTTGATAACACATGAAGGTAATCCTTGATGAGAAAATAATACATTTGTCTAAAATAACTTTGGCATGTTAACTTATTATTCTTTTTATATTAATTTTTTTAAACTATAATATAGACAAACTACATTTATGCTATTGTGAATACAAATATAGCATTGTAATTTTGAGCACTTTGAAAGAATAAGAGATTTATTAGATCAAATATTTAAATGTAAATCTCAATAAAGAATATTATCATATTATTAGATATCATAAATATATGATCCATTTTTTTAGGAAATTAACTATTTAAAAAGTAAGGAATGATGAGGTTGCGATCCCAAGATACAAATTTAATTTTTAAGATTTCTAAAATTTAAATCAATACTATGATGAAAATTATTTCGTCACAAGTAATATAAATGAATAATTCTTTCTAATCTAAGTTCTTAAAAAATTTAAGAAATAATTTTTAAAATTTTTTAATTAAAAATAACACATGATTAAGAAATCATAGCACTTAAATAATTAATTATATTTATAGAAAAGTATAATAAATAAATTATTTTGATACATTAATAAATAAATTATTTGATATATTAAACTTATCAACTTATAATATATACATATAATTTATTTAATGATAAATCAATATTTTATATAATATTCTTTTCTCATATCAAATAATAAAACAAATATATCTTAATAATAATAATAATAATAATAATAATAATAATAATAATAATAATAATATACCATTACAATTAATAAGATACAAGCCTAATCATTGAAATAGAAAAAAATTTCAATAAATATAAATATATAAAATCAAATTCTTAATTTTATTAAAAAACATATGATCCAAAAAAATCAATCAAATAAAGAAAAAATTATTTTATGCCTTAAATAATTAAAGCATTGAACTAACATTTATAAATAATACAAATAAAAGATTAAATGATATGTTTATAAAAAATAAAATAATGACAGCAAAAATATACAAAAAAGAATAAAAGTACCATTGAACTATCTAATGAACAAGGAAAACTTATGCATACTATTTAAAATAGATCTAAAAAAAAAAAAGAACAATATATATAATAAATACTTATGAAAAATAAATTGTATATCTCAATATATTACTCAAATAATAACAAAAATTTAATTATAACTTCTTATTTCATGAAATATGGATACAAAATTAGTTTAAATGTTAAAATGATTATAATATTAAATGATGGATAAATCTATCATTTGATCAAACAAGTATTAAATATGGAGTGTAAATATTTTCATCCTATATTAAAAAAAAGAATCTATCAGGTTAATGATGGAATTTTTCGTTGCTCACTAGGCAGATTTCTTCATTAAGCATGCTTAGTGATGGACATAAGTCCATCGCTAAATTGGTCACAACTGACAGAGTAGTGATAGAATTTTCCATTACTAAATATAGTGATAGAATTTTAGTAATGGAAAATTCCGTCATTATTTTATCACTAAGCATAGCTATGAAAATTTCTATTGCTATTCAATCGCTAATATGGTAAGTTTTCATAGCTATTTCATCACTATAATTTTATTTAATAATTTATATATTAAAATTTATATATTATTATATTTTATATTTTTATTAAAAATTAATATTAAAATTAACACCATATATAAAAAAATATTTAGTTTATTAAAAATTAAAAATTTTTATTATATTTACCATAACATTGCGCATATAAGATACATAAATGTGAAAAAAGAAACCTAATCATTTCATCGTCATCATATGCCTCCAAATAATCATCATCCTTTAGAGGCAAATGTACTACTGGGAGTGCTGGTACTAAAGGCCTTTGACTATGCATGGTAGCTAACATAGAAGTTAGTTTTTGTTGCATGATCTGCTCAAGGGCAGTAAACACATATCAAACTCCTATTAGAGCTCGTTTCAAGCCTACCTCCTAATGCGCAACTCCAATTTTGGATTTGGAGTCATTTATGATGTGGCTAAGTAAGAGCTCACATAAGAAAGTGGACGACTAAATGTTGCCTTGGAACCAAGTTTGTACACTTTGCTCTTCTTGTATCCTCTAAAAACATCTAGATACAACTAGTTGATGTTGAAAGCTTGAGATTCCACATAACCATCCTGTAGCTATGAAGTAGCTTCAATAATACTTTTTCCCCACTACATCCTAATAAACATGAATAATCATTGTGAAATATAATTGAAGTTATTATAATTACAATTTATTCAAAATGGGTAACAACGCATTGAATTTTATTTAGCTTACATTAATGCCCTATGACTTTTTATCAATAAATTGATTTTTTTTAATATGTGTCGTTTTGAAAACCTAAAAATTTGTAGTCGGATATTTCAGTTCTTTCTCCTAAAATAAAATTTTATTGCTTTAGTCAAAATATTTTATTAAATAAAAAAGATAAGTAAATAAACTAAACAAATCCAAGGCGGGAATAATTTAGATCCGACTATATGATGAGACAAACTAGTAACAATCCCAACAGTCTCTATACGTCTACTCTTGAAAGTTTGGGCAAATTGAGTTTGAAATTCCAACACATCCCATTTCTGCTTTCACAAATTTTGAATATCTTTAAAGATGCATCGTAGCCTATTACCATGACGTCTCCAATGAGATAAAGTATTTGAATACCACCTAGCAGTTGTATGCTCTCATGCAATCTTGACCATGGACTCCATAGTAGCATCCCAAAGAAAATACTTCTGCAATGTAAGGAAATAAAATATAAATATGAGAAAAGTCATTTTAGCACATTGTTTTTATATAGGAATTAGGAGAATTTTCTAGTTTTTATAGTGTTTTATTTTGAAATAATTTAATATTTTGCGTCTTTTATGTTTGCACAAAAATTTCTTAAAAAGAAGCTCAATTGCAGATTTCAGTAGTAGTGCATGGACAGTTACATGGCCATGGATTGGGTCATGCAAAATAGCAGATTTAGATTTCACAAACGCAAAGCAAGCTATCTTTTAAAGGAGGAAGTGACCTGATGGGATAGAGAGGCAAGAACAAAAAAGCGGTAGAATTGAGGAGAGAAAATTTGATTTATCATCTACACTAAATTTGTGTGAGAATTTTGAGAGATTTTGGATAGCTTCCCTCAGGGTTCAATGTTTTAGAACAAGAATCTTCTTCTTTTGAATTTTCTTTTTCTAATTTCAATGGGATTGTTTATCTTTGTTTCTTCTTCTTATTCTAAAATGAAATAAATTTTTAATTCTAGAAATTAGTGTGAAAGCCCAATACTTTTCCATGAGTATATAAAAAGATTTTTGTTTCAATTGTGTTGGGCATCTTGATTTAACATGTTTGAGCTTAATTAGCTTGTGTGTATGAATGGCTACATATATGCAATGTTTGAGACTTTAGATCATAGAATAGAAGTGAAAGTCTAGGGTTAGTGCTAATATGTTAAACTAGAAGATTGTGACGATGAGAATAGGCTTGACTACTAAAGATGTTAATGGATTGTTCAAGGAACCTAATGCATTATCAATGAAGTTTATGACCATGAGAGTAGGCATAATTTCAGTAATAACAAGCTTAATTTTGTTGGAAAATCCTTCTTCAAATATAACCCATTCACATGAGAAATAAAACTCTTGGTATAATTATGGAAGAGTATTATGGTGAATCTGAATTCTTTAGAAATCATGTGCATAAGTTCTCTTCCATTTAAATTCTATTTTGTCAATTTAATTTAGAATTTTCCGATTTTAGGTAAATTATTCTTCACAATTCAGTTACTAAATGACAACAAAAAACTAGGTTCTTATTAGTACTTGATGGAAATGATCTTCACTTTTTATTAAATTACTTAAAGCGATTTGTGCACTTGCAGGAGTTTTACATACAACAGAACTCATGCATTAAAATTGTAGTAATTAAAAAAATTTAAATTATACCTTGAACCCCTCCCAGTAGAAATTCTTAGTGTCTGTTGACACCAACCTCAAAGCATAACTTTTAGGGTCCAAACAATCCCTGAAAATCAAGGAAATGTAGCTACAACATCAATTTCCTAGGATTAAACTAAAAAAAATGCAAAGTTACATAATTCATAATCAAATATATTTATTAATATAAATGTATATGTAAGATGAGATTATTAGAACAACAAACCTCGTACCAAAGACCTGTAGCTTAGGTCAATGAGAAGTTGAAGGATTAGTTGTCGATGCAGTAGAAGTATCACAGGCAGATAATGGTACAGATGTAATGAGTGGTGAAAAAGGTAAAGAATGTGAAGGTGATGCTACAACTGGTGGAGTTAGAGGTGATGGAGTGGGCTAATCAGATAGTGGTACATAAGGTGACAAACAATAAGGCTTATCATGTTGGCCTCGGCTAGTATCTCGTGTAGTACCTCGCCTTGATGAACTTCTAACATATCGATCATTCCCTCACATCCTATGAAATATATAAATATGTATGCTTAGACAATGACTTACATTCAAACATTAGAATATAAATATTATAAATTGAGTTGTGATAACATTACCTCTAATCACTATCGACGTTATGTAAATTAACATCATCATCATCATCATCATCATCCTCATCGTCATCATCATCATCACCATCTAATTCTCCATTTTTTTTAATGCATTGCCCTTATTGTCACTCTCATCTCGATGGATCAATCAAGTTTAGTCATTGATCTTTAACCTGAAGGTTGATTTCATGAATCTTCATGTCATCATCTTGGAAAGGTTCATTATTGATAGTTGAAACTTCCATTACAATTTAGCTTTTATTTTGCAAACAGCCATCTAACCATTTTGTCCCACTTTAAGCTAAAATATGTGGCATAATACATTTATGTTGCTTATGACATTAGGACAATCAAACCATTCACAATTGAATAAAAATAATTCTCTTATAGGATAATGCAAACTACTCTAACTCCAAAACTTCAGTTAATTGACTATAGTAGTCACTCTCATCAGTACTACAATTTGTACCCTTTATGCAAATCCCACTATTATTAGTTGCTCTATTATAACCATGTACTCTTGAGTGAAATTTATAGTCGTTGACATAATATCTGTGATATGACCTTATAATATGTAATGGACCTTGTACCAAATCCTTGATGAAAATGTTGGTAACACTATTTGATCAATTATGTGTTTACAATTTATATTAATTCAACTACTAAGCATTAAATTGTGTTATACATACTTCAAAAATACAAATTTATCATCCATTTTATATACTCACATATTGATTGAACCAAACTATAAAATCATTCTTCATATATGCATCAAGTTGATCGTCAGCAATTGTTGAGTAACTTTGTCTTAACCTTGACATGTAAATTCTTCACAACATATGAACAAAATAACAAACATAAGTATATACAAGTGCAATTCCATATTATCACTGTAAAATAGAAATCAAGATGAAAAATTACTTAAAACAAGGTACTACTTCCTTATAATTTAACAGAATGTAAGTGTGCACAACAAGATATTCTTTGTCAGTTAGCATTATTATTTTGAATCCCCTAATAGGTGACTTGCAGGTCAGGATATATTAAGCATCCCATCATATTTTTCATAATCTCCTTTGCATTTGTCATTATTTTGGAGGACTTTTTAATGTCGTGTATTAACGTGGGGCTTAAATTAATGTGCACAAAAAGCTGAAGCTTCTTTAACCAAATATGCATTGCATATCGAACCTTCAACCCAAGCTTTATTTTATGCATTATTTTTTAACTTGCAAAGGGGATTCTTTGTCAGTTAGCATTATTATTTTGAATCCCCTAATAGGTGACCTGCAGGTCGGGATATATTAAGCATCCCATTATATTTTTCATAATCACCTTTGCATTTGTCATTATTTTGGGGGACTTTTTGATGTCGTGTACTAACATGGGGCTCAAATTAGTGCACAAAAAAAGCTGAAGTTTCTTCAACCAAATATGCATTGCATATCTAACCTTCAACCTGTGCTTTATTTTATGCATTATTTTTTAACTTTCAAAGGTACCTTTCAAATGGATACATCCATCGATATTAAACTGGACTTGTGATTCTTACTTTATATGGAAGATGAATTTGGAGATGTTGCATACAATCAAAGAGGCTTAGGGGAATATACATTTAAGCTTACACAAAATAATAAGAATCTCTTGCTTTAATCATCTCATCATCCACACGTATAATAGTTGAAGTTAAATCCTTGAAGAAAAGGCTCAACTCCATTAGGGCTTGTCAAACATATGTTGGAAGCAGTTTTTGAAATGCAATTGGTATCAACCGTTCTACGAACATTAGACAATCACGACTTTTCATTCTAAACAACTTAAGCCTTTGCATGTTCGTACATCTACTCATATTTGAAACATATCCATCTAGAATCACAATCCTTTAACCCATTCACATATAGCCTCTTTTCCTCATTTGTCAAGAGTGTAAAAGACTTTAGGATATTTTTCAGTTCTAGGATTACGATCTAATTTTGATTTTCAGCAAAACTATTTCAAGTCTTCCCTTGATTTGACATTATCTTTGGTTTTTCCTTCCACATTCGTCATCGTATTAGACACATTATCAAAAATATTCTCCAAATTATTACTTATCATATTAGTTTTCTAATATAGCAATCCCAAAATATGTTTCATTTCCTCCAGCCAATTACTTTTGAAATAGGGCCATTTGCTGCATAACTATCCATATCAGTGACCTTCTGCAATCTCCATTCCTCTATCTCTACTAATATTTCATATCCAAACTGAATTGGTGGTGTAGTGTTAGTCACGATTCTATTTTTAAGGAAGGTTATTTTGTTCCTCCAAAATGGATGTTCATTGAGTAAACAATTTATCTTAGTTTTCAAACCATGTTGGCTTGCCTCTTGTTGGTAGAGTAATAGCATATAAGTTGTCCATGCAATAAGGACATGCTAACTTCCCTGCTATACTCCACCCTAAAAATATAGAATATGAAGGAAAATCACTAATTGTCCATATCAAATGCAACATGTAGTTCAAAATCTACTTTTTTGACACATCATTTATTTGTACCCTTACTTTCCATAGGTTCTTCATCTTTGTAATAAATGGTTGCAAAAATACATCCAACTTCTCCTTGGATTCATGGGTCCCATAACTACCATAGTTAAAAATATATATTCTTCTTTCATACACATGAATATGGGTGAATTGTATATTATTACAAGCTAAGACAAATATTGTTGTTCTAACTGACCGAATGGATAAAATCTATATGTGTAAAGTCTGAGTCTTACATTCCTACATTCAGCCACAAATGTTAGATGCATCCTATCAAAATGCTTTCAGGCTTACAAGTTTAAGCAATGCCTTATCACACCATCTTCTTTTTCAACATGCTCAGCATGCCATCTCATATCTTTAGTTGTGGCTTTAGATACATATAACCTTTGTAATCTTGGAGTGAGCAAAAAGTAGTACTTTTTCTTATAAGGAACTATCGATTTTCGCTTAAAATTCCAATATTAGATGTTCAATATTGTGAAAATGTATAAAACTTATGACTACACAACTCATTATCTTCTCCTCAATAAAGCATACAACCATTCTTATACCAACAAATCTTTTCTACTTGTAAACCATTCCTTGTACTAATTCTTTGTGCTATAAAAGTCCTTGGTCATAACATTATCATCAAGTAACAACTCTTACGTTAATTGATATATGTCATCATAACACCTTTCAGACATATGATATTCTGCCTTAGTTTTCAACAATCGAGCAACAATTGACAACTGCGATTAGGTGCTACATTCAAACCATACTTCTTTATCTGCAACTTGCAACATGTTATAAAAATATTGCACTTCAGCATTTGGTGCTTCCTCTGCATACTTGCATGAAATGACAGACCAATAACATCAAATACCATTTCATTGTAGGTGCTATGAGATTCATAATCTATAATACAAGGAAATGGATGTTCTTTCACAATAATTGATGTTCCCAAATCTACTCTCACATATTGTTTATTGTGTCTAGACCACCGACAATAATCAAGTACAAATCCATATTTAGCCAGATGGTACCTAATAGTTTCAACTTCCTCATATTGTCGATTTTAACACCTCCTATGATTACATGGAATCTTATATTATCTCCATCCATATACTCTGGATGATTGCAAGCAAACATTATAAAAGTTTTCTTGCCCTCTAAAAATTCTGAATTTAATAATCCATTAGTTAGCCTACAATACATCTATTCATGATTTGAACTCATTTTTTTGTACCTAAAATTACATCACAGACAAACACCTAAAATTATATTTCACATTTGTAATTTCATACCTAAAATTCATTCAATTTCATGTATTTTCGAGGTTTGAACCTAACGCATTCGAAAATGCATTGTTTATCATCCCAATGCACTTGTATAAATTTTAGTAGCATGTCTTCACAATTCTCCAAGTGTACAATATAAAACATGTACAAATAAATGTGATAGACACCTTATTATAAGTTTCATATCATATTATTATGCACATATTTTAACATGCATTTGGAGAAAGATTTTATTTAGATAATACATTTTCAAACTATTCTATGGGACAATTTATTGAATTACTCACACTTAATGTGAGTATTTCACTAAACGAATTTCTATGGCTTAACCTTAATAATCTAATGAAATTTTGGCAAAATTCTGGCATAATCATAACCTACCAAAATCTTAATATGAGGTGTATACTTGATGTACTTGTAAGAAAAGTAACACTTCTAATATATCTTCACCTCTAACGCCTAATTCTACGAAAAAAATTTGCATGAAAATGCACTTCTAACACAATCATTCATCACAATAAATTCATCATAAATCAATACCACAACTTTTCATCACAACTAAATTTATACAAATTAATATATATTATATAACAATAATCAAATGAATATCACATTCCATAATTAAGAATAATATATCATAAAATTAAAACTTAATTTCTAATGTCTTCATTAATTATAAAATTTAATTAGAAAAATAAGAATTAAGTAATAATGTGTTTATACTGCACAACATTGCGAATTCACTACTAGTTTTATTTTAATAAGAGTGGGTTAACCAGTTATCAATTTTTTTACATATGCTTCATAAACACATCAACTCATTAAAATACTACAAAAGCTAAAAGTTGACTTCAAGTCGTTTTAGCAACCACCATTCACTTGCTGCTCATTTTCCACTGCAAGTAGCTCTCGACGATATCCAGTCCACTGAGCTCCTTAACAACAGGCATGGTGGCAGGGACCTCCAAGTGGAATGTTGAATGGAAACCATCATGACAACCCCACAGATAAAGCTGTTCCCGAGCTTCTCTAATAGCAGCTCTTGTAGCACTGTGAACGGAGGATGCTAGGAGCAATGGCGGCTCGCCAGAGGCTGCACAAAGCGCATAGGATTCAAGAACTTAATCTTTGTCGAACTGTGTAGAACCTCCTCCAGCAAGTGCTAGAATACTCTTAAAAGCACTTCAATGTATAATGTAGCCTAATAATAAGTACTGAACTTTGTAATAAAACGTAATTGATTATCAAGAGACATTTTAATGGTAAATGTATGGTTTCAGGAATAGATCTCGTATCATTTTTAAGCTTCAGTTTCTTCTCATGCAGTTTTTTGTAGCCTGCCTAAAAGGATTTCCAATATCATCATAAAATTAACTGTACATAATGTTTATCGGCCATCACAATTTTGAGGCATTCCAGGAAATGCATTTTTGTATTTTCTGCCCCTGTCAGAATTAAATAATAAAGAAATTCAGCTAGTTATAACTTCTGTTGCATATGAGTTTCTTTGCTCAACAGACATCAACCATGGAATAGGCACATGTCAGTTTCAGGCAGTCTATACTGTCTCACTTGCTCATTCTGTTTATTTATTGTAAAAGTGCCTCTTAAAAATGATCTGTGGTGACTCATCTCCGGTCAAGCTGACTAGTAACAGCACTACCTCACAGCATTAATTGGATGAGTCCTAAATTCAATTTGAAAGTAACATAGGAAAGATAAAATGGTGCAATTCTAGCCAATTTTATATCCTCATATTCACTAAACAACTATTCTTCTCACTCCTGTCATGATTAATCAGTTTAAGTTATTTGCTTTTCAACTGATACTTCACCATGCAAAAGCCTTCAATAGAACATTGATCACTTTATGACAAGAAAATCTTTATTAAGTACTGCATGATGAAGAAAACTATTATCGCCTTCGGAATACCATTGAAAATGAAAACCATATACCTTTTGAAGAGAGAACACGATTCTGGTGATGTCCACTGTTAAGTATTTCCACATTGAACTGCTTTGGAATGGTGTCTATTGTAGGAATCTTGTATGTCCATGTGCCTTCCTGAACCACTAATCCATCTGGGTTTGTTGTATATTCTTCAAGCATGAAAAATCCAAGTCCTTGGACAAAAGCTCCTTCAATCTGCAAGGACCAATTCCGACTCTCAATCACCATGAAGATTTGACCATCACAATCTCTCTCCCCTTGAAAAATTTCCAGGTAAGCCACAGATAGCACCTTCTAGCGAATCAATAAAGAGTAAAAACAGTCCAAATATTTCATAGAACTCACTTGTAGTCTCTCTCTCTCTTTCCTTTTCAGATTCAAGAATTTGACTGGGCTATGTATGTACAAATATAGCTAACCTGTCCTAGATCCACAGCAGGGTTGAGACTTTGCCCACAGTCATATATAATATCTGATCTCAAAATTGTTGTTTCTCCTGTCAGAAGGTCTACCTCCACCTGCGTCATCAAAGCTTCACACTAAGTACACAATAATCAGTACAGTACTGCAATTAGACTCGTTACCCTGAATAGTTTTCTTTGATCAAAGTTTGAGTATGCAAAGAAAGGCCACCCAGCTCCCAGCTTATCGGGAAACACTATGTGGGTTTCTAAGCAAGCCCAAAAAAGAAAAAGGAAAAAAAAAAAGGAAGCATGAGGAGGTGTCATAGGCGAACTTGCCTCACTTATTGCAGCACCATAATTTAAGTATTTCGAGGAAGCAAAGTCAGGGACAAAGAAAGAACTCGCTGATAAATTCACAGCTCCCAGATAAGCCTGCATTTTTGCTGATTATAGCAGTTAATGGCAAAGATACTCCATATCTAAACAAGTCTATCAATAGAAGATGAAATTCGGTAATAGATAGTTTATGAAAAACCATTCTTATAAAGAAAGCACCCGTGCAAACATAATAAATATCCTCATAAATCAAAAGTTTAATAAAGGAAAGAAAAATTGAGTGACCGACTATATAAAATATAAATATAAAAAAAGTAAAAATCATCAAGGTTCAGATGACCTTTTCTTGTCATTCAAACCTCAGTCATAAAAGGGGAGAAAATGACCAAGACAATTAGTAGATTTTCTGGAAATGCAGATGTACCTGACAAATAAGGATCTCCCATGTTATAGAACCCATTTGCACCTGTAAAGTTTCTTTTAGAGGTATCAGTCTGTCAACCAAGGTTTTACAGCATATTCTGACGGCTTCACAACTTGATTCAGATGTGGTGCTCCCAGAAGTAAACCCCCCTTGGATTAAACTCAAGGTATCAGATTGTACAACTCGCACTTTATCCAAAAGGTCTCCTGCTCCATCGCATTTGATTGAACTAAGAGCATATGCTGCCATCTGTTTGGTCTTCGTCCAGAGGCCCTGGCCCAGCTCTACTCCCCCAACTTCGACAACAACAGACCCATCGCTTAAAATGCTTACCTTTCCTGGAGTCGGCCTCAATAACACTTCATGTACAATAGGTATTCGAGAAACACCTCTTTTCCGCCAAATATTACATCTATTAAACTCTTTTAACATTTTATTCCTTGGGATAAAGTTTGAGGATGTCGCTAACTTATCCCATATTGAAATTAAGGTGTATTCTAGAGGTTCTCCGGCACTAGAATCATAGAATAAATTAAGGCTGTCATGAGTGTGGAGATTTATTACTCTCACAGTATCTGCATCCAGTGAAAGAAATGAAGCCACATGCTCAATTACAGTATCTGCAATAAAAGATCCTTGCACCTCTCCTGGGGCTCGCATTGCTGATCTACTTGGAAGATTTGTTTTGCATACCTTTATATCAAAAGACAAAGAACCCCAGTCGTACTTTTTCAGTGCTCCCACAATGTTTTGTGGCATCATTGGACTTATATCTAGAGAGAAACCAGCATCAATCAATATATCAAGCTCTAATGCCGTAATTTTGCCATTAGATTTGAATCCTACACTGTAAGTTACTTTCATGGGGTGCCTTCCTCCTGCCATTATCATATCAGCTTTTCGATTCAGATACATCCTGACAGGGCACTGCAACTTGTATGCTGCAAGTGCACATGCTGTAGCAACCTAAAAAATGCATAAAATTGTAAAAAGTTGCCTCAACAATTAAAAGATGGATAGAGGGAACAGTACCGATTAAATAATGCAGAAATCACATCAATATTAAATAGGAATGTCAACAAGATGAAGAAAAAATTAATTATCAATAATTAGGAATCATGCTCCCATAAAGTTATGCACAAAATGGAATCTAAAATTTTACAATAATATAATGATCCAGTTTAAAACAGCTAGCATGTGTTTTATCATTCTAAGTGGAACTGGATCAACAAATTAGTGGCATTCAAAAATTCACAAGGCTGAGAAACTGAATATCATCCAATTGTAAAATTGATTTCAATCATCCATTCTGCATGCCATGCTTTATGTTTGTCTAGGGATTTTTCCTCTAGAATATGATACATTAAAACAAAGAGAACAAATTTGATGAAATTTTGTTCCACGATATCATAATAACCATGTTCACATTCTACCACATGAATATTTAATTTCCTTTTCCACCCATTTTCTTCTACAGAGAGGCAAGGGGAGCAGAAAGGTCTTTGCCTGCTTGATATACTAGTGCTAACCATGGAATTGGAGCTGATTATTGAATGCCGCTAAAAGATTCAGACTATGCTAACCTGGACTTTTTTCCAAGAAAAATCATTACAGCCACAAAATTTAATTTTTGTAAGTAAAGAGAAAAAGGATGTTGAAGTTGTGGATCTTGACACAAAGCTTGAATGGGTGCTTCGTAGAGCCTAGGAACGTGAGGTTGCCTTAGTTTTTCACCTATAAATATGAGAACATGTTCCTTGTACTGTATAATTGAAAAAGATTACAGGAATTCCTGCTGACACCATTATTGTAACGGCTTAAAGGCCATTACATTAACATTTAACAGCCGTTACGACCATTATCCCTTATGAAAAATTTATGCCCATTAAAAAAAATGAGAATAATGGTTGCAGCTGTACGTCACATAATGACTGTTATTTACATCTATGATTGGGCAATAAAGGAACACTATACTCAGAAGATGAGCATAATAGAAATGAGGATGCTAATGTGGATATATGGCCATACAAGAATGGACCGCATCCTAAATAATGATATCCATAAGAAAGTGGAACTAGTAGCTATAGAAGATAAAATGTGAAAAGGTAGATTGAGATGGTATGATCATGCATATGTGGACAAATAAATGCTCCTGTTTGGAACATTGAGCATATTAAAGAGGACGGTGATTGGGGGGGGGGGGGGAGGTAGACATAAAATTACATGGGATGAAGTGGTAAGAAATGATTAACCGATACATCTCACAGAATATGTAGCTCAAAACTGTACAGAATAGAAAAAAACAGATCCATATAGCTAACTCTAACTAGCTTGGGTCTAAAGCTTAGTTGAGTTGAGTTGAACAAAGAAACAATGCAAAGTATACAACCGGAGACCATGTACAAAGTTAAGAAAGGAAGAAAACATTATGGACATTAAGAAAATGTTTTGGCTAAAAACAGAATTGTGGGACCGTGACCCTCCATCTTGACATCCAAAGCAAAACCCTGATCTCAAACAAGCTAAAAGCTCTTCTTTGGAGCAAATCAGTTTATTCGTACATGGAAAACTCAAATCAACTAATAGAATTTATAAATGTTCAAATAAGGGAGCAGTTTTTGGAAGTGCTAGTAACAAAAAGGAGAACAGTTAATACCCACTGGTAGACCCACTTATACGTGTGCCTTGGAAAGAATATCTGCATGCAGTAATACCCTTATGCATTTTATATAAGCATCTTTCTAATTAAGAAGCAATTAAACTACATAACTATATAGTTTGTAAAGAAAGTAGCTCACAGGCATGGCTTTGATGGCCTTTCCACCAAAGCCTCCTCCAACCCTTCTTGTAATCACACGCACATTATGTTCAGGAACCCCAAGACATCTTGCAATCACAGCCTGTACATACTGGGGGCATTGAATTGAACTGTAAACCACCATGCAGTTGTCTTCATCAGGCACAGCAAGGGCAGTCTGATTCTCCATGTAGAAATAATATTGTGAGCCAAGTTTTATCTGGATGTCAAAATTCAGCAAAAAGTTGGCAGTCACTACAGAGCAGAAGAGTATCCATCCTAGTGCTGAAAGACAATTCTAAACATTATGATTTTTTAAGGTTTGTTGTTCTTCCTTCCAAAGGAGAGGATATTTTTCTTCCCCTTTTTGGATGGACAGAATGAAAAAGGGGAGAAGAGGAAATGAAAAATACCTCAGCTGAGAGAATCTTGTGATCAGCTTCAGCGATTCCTTTTGATATATCACCAACATGTTTGGGGTAGAGAAAAGAAGGAACCTCAAAAAAGCTAGATCTCTTTACAGCCTCTTCTACAGTAAGAATAGGAGGTTCCAGATTTTCCATGTCATAATCAACAATTGCATCATTTGATGCAACATCTGCGTGTTTTTGTGTATCTGCAAGCTATGGAAACCATTTGATAGCTAGATTAGGCAAAACAGCCGCCACAATCTAAAATGCATATTTGATTAATGCCCAAACAAATTTTACAAACCAAAATGGGGCAGATTTTTCCATATAAGTATGATACAGGAAAAAAAAAATTACCACAAGAGCAAGACGTTCCCCTGAAGATCGTGTAAATTCATCAGCAAACAAAGGCTCAGCACCAAAAATTGTCTTAGAACCTAAGTTCTCCCCGCCATTTGGGATGTCTTTGAAAGAAATAAGTGCAGTGACTCCATCTGGGAGCGATTCAGGATTGAATTCAATACCCTTTACCCTCGCAAAAGGCTTTTTGCTGCAAATGAATGCTCCATGTAGACAATTTTTAGGAGAGGGAATGTCATCCACATACACAGCCTCACCTGCAAAATTTGTTAGATGAATAAGATCACTGTTAGCTTTTGGCAGCTCTCAACTAAGAATCAAAGAAAGTATTTAAAATTGATGTAGATTAACCAATACAAAATCACAACAGGTAAAAGAGAGAAAGAGTGATGTAAGTGAATCATCATAACAGAGTGGACAACTTGGGCATAATTCCATTCGTTTACTTCTTTATCAAATTGTTGGGGAAAAATAAAAGGGTCTTGTGCAGGAAAATTTTTGTAAATTACAAGTGTTTACTTGCATATGCACACACAAAGAAGGATCACATTATCACCAACAAAAACTATGATATTTCAAGATGAAATATAGGATAGATTAGTCAAGTAATCAACTTCAGGAACACAAACCATTGAGCCAGTTTAAATTCACATCATAAACCCTAAAAAAAAAAAATAGCATGGTGCACAGGTAATGTAAATTTTATGAAGGAAGCAACTTGACTGCAATGTAAAATATAAATTAACATATGATGTATCATGAAAAAAGTACACAAACCAGAAGCTTGAAGAATGGCTCCAGATTTTGTAACTGGCTCACCAATAGGATAATGCTCTTTGTTTATTCTGACCACCTGCTTTGATGATGATAGCAGGGGGGGAAATTTAATGGGATCCAGCCAATCATAGTTCTGTTCTAGTTTTACATCCTTGGACAATGAACTCCTAAAATATTCATCCACCTGACCATTACAAAGGGCGACAATTAAGGGGTTAAGAAAGTCAAAAAGAAAACCAACAGCCAAGCTCGATCTATATGCAGGATTTAGAGTTCCATCTTCAGGTACCACAGTGGCTTTAACTAATTTAACAGCTCCATGCAGAACATCAATTCCTAACATTTTTCTGGTTAAAAATTCCTCAACTTTTCTTGCTCTAATTGCATGTTTGGTTCCAAAAGCACCAAAAGCCAATTGACAGCTATGTAACACAACTCCACCAGATGATTTTGAGTAACTGATTTCAGCCAAGAAAGCAGCATTCAAATAGGCCAAAGCATTTCCAAGGGGCCGAGGTGCTGCTCGATAGGTTTCAAATAACAACTTACTATCTCTTTTGGGAGATACGTTCTTAAGTGATTCAGAATTTGGGATTTTAACACTCAAGAGTACACTTTTGGAATCCAAAGGAGGCCTATCCAAGAACTCCTCCAAAGTAAGCTTTTCAAGCATGCAACCGGTTCTTACATCAACAAATGAACCAACTGCAAGAAGTATTGTAGCAACATCTGAAGGAAAATGTTTCCTTTGTGCCATCACCAAATTTCCCCCAATACTGCCTGTATTTCTAACAAATTTGGAAGCAATCTTCTCCATGTGGTCTGCAATTTTTTTGAGGACCATCTTGCTTTCTGTGATAAATTCACCTTCATTTTCTTCCCTCAAAGCACCAATAGCTTTAGAAATGGTCACAGCAGCACCGATTTCAACACCTGACTGATCCCTCCTAATCATTGAGAGCTCAGGAATATGCCTGAGATCGATGTATTTGTTGTACTGTTCTGTTTCTCTATAATAACCCATACCTGTGTTACCAACCACAAGTTTCATCCAGACTCCATTGTTGACATTACCTGTTTCTAATAAGCTGTGAAGTTCCTCCAAGCTTGAAGGTTGGTACCAAGAGCATCTTTCAGAACCCAAAATCAAGGAAGATTTGACTTCTCTTTTCAAGAATTCCGGGAAAGTGCAAATCCCATGATTATAATCATACAAAGGCAACCTGCTACTTTTTACATCCTGAGTGTCTTCTTTCTTCCAAAAAGAGTTAAATCCCAAATCCTCTATATCAACATCAGCTGCAAAACTCTTGCATGCATCAGCAATAGGTCGATACCCGGTACAGCGACAAAGATTACCTGCAATAGCCTTTTCAGCTTCAAAGGCTGTCAGCTTGGAGAATCCAGCAGGGGGTTCTGGCCGGTCAGTTTTGTCAGCATTAACAAGAGATCCAAAGAGTGACATGCACATTCCAGGAGTGCAAAACCCGCATTGAGAAGCATAGAATCCAGTCAACCTTTGGTGAATTGAGTGGAACCCATCTATGCTATTACCTAGGCCTTCAGTAGTTGTAATTGAACATCCATTTATGCTGAAAAGCAATGTGAGACATGAGCTTATTGTAAAATCATCAACTTGGTCAAGCACTGGATCGTACTTGGAGAGCAGAACAATACAGGCACCGCAGCCACCTAAAATCATACATTAGTACACATATTGAGAAACAACTTAAAATGTTCAACAGTTTGCACTTGTTCAAGTGATCCACAGTCCAACAAAAACCAATAAAGCCTCCTTGAATCCTTGAATCATATACTTAGACACAATAATAACTCTGAAGACAATTTCATGAAATTTTGAACAGCCCATTGATAGTCAATTCATCAAACATCAAAAGTACATAACATAAAAGCCAAAACATAAAGCCATAAACCAATTAAACGTGAAGCCAAAAACAAAATCTGACGTTCATAATTCAAATATAAAATTAGAGATGCTCATCAACCCATCCAAGAAAAAGAGTACCTTCACCACAACTGAGCTTGACACTCTTGAAACGGGTGTGGGATCGCAAGAACTCAAGCAAAGTAGTTGAGGGGTCAACACCGGAGAGTTCAAACGTCTGCCCATTAACTGCAAAAACCAGACTTTTTTTCACTGTTGCTGTGTGACTAAGTCTATCCTCTTCTTCCATGTCAACGAGTAGTGGAAGAGGCAGAGACTCCGACAGCCGCAATGTATGGAAAGTAGAAAGTTATAAAGGACATTGTTACGTATAGTAAATCACTATGCATAATTGGAGTTTGCCTTTATTCCCAAAAAATTCAATTTCTACTCATCAAACTTTTCAACATTCTTCAAAGAAATCCAAAATTACAAAATTGTCTACTATTGTCTCACTATGACTCTGACGCCACACAAAATGAACTCCTCTTGCAAATACAGAGAGATTTTTTATAGAACAGATTCTTTTGCTTTGAATTTCTTTCAACTTCTCATACTGGCAACAAAGTTTTGTTAAGAAAATAATTTTAAAACTGAGGCTGTAGCCAAAGGATCAGTTATAATATCTATTGGCGAATCATTAAGCTTAGAGTTTTGACAATGAGACTCAAATTGAAGAACTATTTTTAACCCTATGCTATCACAAAATTCTTATTTCCAGCTCAACCTTGTTTGATCCAAATGACCCAACCTTTTGTATCCATTCAAATAGAACTTCAAATTCATTGTTGTGCAGATAACCATACTGAATTTCTAACCAAAAACCCAAAATCCCTTTAGACCAATCCATACTTATATATATATCTTTTCCATTTAAACAAAATGAGGATATAAACCCAACCAAAGCCAACCATCCTAGTATAAGCCCAAATGACCTAACCCTAGCTTACCAAGAGTGCTCTCAACTCATGGCCCAAAACCTTATTGAGCCTTCAAAATCAGATTGTGCTTGCCAAACCTTTTATGTCAATAAAAGATAATAACAAATGAGAGGAAGAAAGATATTTGTCATTGATTACCAACCCTTGAACTATTTTCTTAAAGATGACAAATTTCCTCTACTAAAATTTCCACTTTGTTTACTCATTTATCTAATGCAAAATATTTCTCAAAGTTTGATCTTAAAGTAGGTTTTTAGCAGCTTGGTATTATACTAGAAGAGAGACACAAAATGACATTTTGTCGTCCTAATAAACACTACTAGTGGATTGTAATGTCTTTCAGGTTAAAAGTATCTCCCATCTCTTTTTAAGAAGGTCATGGTTAAAATTCATGGGCCACTGCTCCACAGTGCTTTAATCTACATTTATGATATCTTATTGTTCTTGTCAAATCAACAATCTCATGAGACACTTTAGACTTGATTTCTTGATCTTACAAAACAACATGGTCTCATAATCTCAACATAAAAAATGCACATTGCCAAAGATAAGATTGAATTTCCTGGCATGAGTTTTTATGATGGTCAGTATCAACCAAGACCATATATTAGAGTAGAACTGCTGAAAATTTCAGACACAAATCTCTCTTAAAAGCAGATGTAGCAATTCCTTGGAATTGCTAAGCCCACTCAGACAGATGTTAAAGAAAAATCCTCCACAATGGTTGGTTGAGCAAACTACAACTGTAAAGATTTTAAAAGAAGAGATGCAGGATTGTCATCTCTGTAGATTCCTTCCATAGGAAAAGAATTTTGCAAACTGATGCCAGTGATGACTATTGGGGAGCAATTTTGTTGGAAGAAAAAGATAAGAAAAAGAGAATATGTGTCTATGTTAGTAGACAATTCAAAGAGTCAGAACTCCATTACCACTCAACTTTCAAGGAGTCCTAACTGTAAAGAATGAGATCAAGAAGTTTGAATTCCACCTCATAGGGCATCATTTCACTGTGGTCATGGACTGCTTGTCTTTTCAAAAGATGCTTCAGTTCAAAGGAAAGCATATACGATATCTTTAGTTACTTTGCTGGAAGGAATGGTTTAGTAGATTTGATTTTGAGGTAAAGATATAAAAGGGGATGAAAACTTAGTCCATATTTATTATCCGGACCTCAATCTATCTCTCTTGCTTGCAAAAATGAAATCATTCCTCTACTATTCATGGTAGATTCACCTTCCTCATTCCCTTCAACTAGACCTTACTTAGCTTCAAGAGAACCCTCTGAAGTAAAATTTCCTATCAACTACACCCAGCTCATTGAACTTACCAAAAAACAAATCCTGATTACTAGTCTCTATTAATCATGACCTATGGACCTATGTTGATGGATATTTTATGATTTCATCATGATTATCTTTTTCTTAAGGTTTATTCATTCCTAGACTCAAGCATAGGAAATGCAAGCTCTTGGAAATGGTGAGAATAATTTATAATCTTTATACGGTATTTTTGTCATTTATATACCATAGCAATTGAAATAAGGACATACCATTTTTGGTCCTATCTAATAGAAATCAAACGAAAACAAAGGAATAATCCTCATATGGTAACCTTTCTAAAATGGTTTCAACCTTTGTATAGATGGATTGATTTTTGAAATGTCATATTTAAATTCTATGAACCTCAAACGACTCTCCATAAAAGAATCATCCTTACCTTCCATCGACCATGTTTTGTAAGAGCTTTAAAGACAAGGCTTGTGGTAGTTTATCATGTCTATGAGGAAAACCAGTTTTCTCTTAGCATTTATGATGTTTGTCTACTAGCTTTAGAAATAATTTTATGGCTTCTTTGTATCCTTTTACAAATATTTCTAGTTTAGTATCTGCAATATTTTGAGACTAGATGGCTATGAACATTCTACTATCTTTAAGGATAACATAATCTTTATCATATGCCATATTTTTCAGTACAAACTTGAGGAAATATATAAGAAGGAATTTACATGCTAATTTCGATTCTTCATACATTCTTACCTTCATAGCTTATTTATTTGTCTTCTTTAGTTTCACAAGCTATCTTCATGAAATAAGATGGAGTTTCTATGTTTGAATAACATATCAAATTATGCCACCCTTTTCATATTTCATAATTATATTGTTAATATGGAAGGTAACATGATTAGGCATATTTATTAAAAACCTAATGCTATATGTATAATTTTAAAGACTGAAGACTTATTATCTCTATCAACTTTAAGCATCATCATTAGGCCAACCTCAATAAATATGAGACTTTCTTTCACCATGTTTGATTCAATTTGGAGACCTGGCCACCTATATGATTGCTAATGAATATATAGATGTAACATAGAACACTTTAATATAGGGCAATTTATCAAATCAACCATTTTATTTTTGATAAAGTAAACTAAGGGAAGTAATTTGATCATTTTTGTAAGAAAATTCCTTTTATATGGAACTTATTGGAGAAAGTTGTCTTCATTCATTTAGCAAATATTAAGTTTTCATTCTAATATTCTAATCTATATGACAACTGCATCTACAAGTCCTACACAAATTACATATCCATCTTTCAAAGTCCAACACTTTTAACATCTTTTAAAAAGTAAAGACCTTAGCAATTGGCTCTCTCTTTATGAATTAGAGAAATTCCTCTTGCTCTTTATTGCCAGCTTTTAAAACTTCTTTGTGATTTTCATTACTAGGGTCTATACTCTCTTTCATTGTGACTTTTTTTAGAAGATTAAACTTTGGATCCCACTTTGGCTTTGTGATTATAGGTTCTTATGCGGGTCTATTTAGTAAACTCTTTATTAGTGTTGTAATTGAGAATTTCTTCTTTGAAGTTTTTATAAACTCTTCCTCCATACGAGTTGGGTTTGGAGTCCATTGAGACTTGATAGCACTTGCACTGGCCTCATAACCTAAAATGTCACTAGTAGTAATTTTAAAGCTATTACAACTCTTTTATAAAGGAGTTAGACTTTTTAGGCTTCCCAAAATGACCAGTTCACCATTATCTTTGATGTTATGGTCAATTCAAACTTGTTGAGAACTTTTTGTAAAAATGCTAAGTTTAATGATGGAGCTCTCATAATACTTCATACTTTGAAATTCAACTAATGCTTGAGCCACCAATGTTTATTGTCCTTTGAACCAAAGTGTCTTTGCTTTTATTTTGTTTATTAGCTTTCTTAAGGCTAACAACTTATTTAAACTCGTAGTGATAACTTTTTTTAAACATTTAGAAGCAAAGTGTCATTGATGTTTACACAATCAGTAGATATCATCTCTTTATGTATGTGATCTTCTTTTCATCCTTGAAGTATCAGAGCTTGCGCTCCGATTCTCTCTATTCTCCAAGGGATTGAGACATTACTTCTAAGTATGTTTAATGCAATATAAGCTCTATAAATTTAAACTTGTAAAAAGTTAGAAACAACCTTCTACAAGTTTATTGATTCACACATAAATGCCAAAAAAATAAGCATAAAAAATTTACTATTCTTAAAAGAATATCACAAATTCAAAAGGAAAACAAAGATACTCTCTTTAAAAAATTTTATTAATCATTTAAACTTAAGATCCCTACATATGGTGCTTATGACCATATTTATAAGCTAAGCTCTTAACTTGTTAAGAGACTAAAATCATAATAAATAAAAAATAAGACAAATTTCTAAAATACAATATTCTTCTAAATCATAAAAATCCTCGGACCTATGCAATTCGATTAGATTGATCAAAGGGATGTAGAATCTTATCATTTCAAACAATAGAGGCCATATTGTTGGAAGGTGGAGAGTAGGCTTTACACTGGTAAAGCCCTAATGGCGTTTGGTGTCAAATCTAGATGTTACCAAAAAGTTAATGTCCTTTACAGGTTTCCACATGAATAGATCTCCAAATCAAACAATGTGCTAGAACTAGGGTTTTTCTCTTTCTAAAATATTTTCTGAAAAACAACGTGAATGTTCACTCACAATATCAGAAAACCCTAAAAACATCAATATATCTTAGCTACTAAGATATACATGCCAACTATGTATCTCTGGAGATACAAATAAGATAATGTCCTGTTTAGTTTTGACTTTTAAAACAAAACAAATATCTAAATATCTTAGATAATATCTCTAATTATCTTATCTAGAGAGAGTAATAAATAATTTTGCTTTTGGGCTTATTTTGAGTGTGCAACCTTGTAAGTTCACATAGTATTGGCAATGGCCTAAAATCTATTTCTAGCCCACAAGTCATGAGTTGCTTCTAGTAAAACATTATGACTACCCAAATTATGTGAAGGTCAATAATCCAATCTAACCTATCTTACAAATAGTATTATAATCATTTTATCACATTATATCTCAACTGAACATAAGTCATGGATTATGTCATTCTTATATAATTCAATTATTTTTTGATCTCCAAGTAGATTGATATAAAATGACATTGATAACATTTATTAAATCATTTTCGCATGGTCATACAATCTTTTCAATCTAACTTATCTAGGGGCTGATAAGTATTTCTCATAAATAAATGAGAGATAAATTCCTTCTCAATCATTAATATTCCTCTATATGATTTACTTTATGTCTAATATCAGTATCTATGATCATCGTGTTAAAGAAGATGTTGGATTGTATCAAAATATTAAGTTCATGATATTGGAATCCTTGGTGATTTTCAAGTTAGAGGATTAAGTTAATACTATTGCATAAGAATTACTTATGATAGTTTATCCATGTACTGTTTTGATAGCGAGTTGGTTCAATACAATGTTTCTTAAAGATGTATTTAATATCCTATATCCATGATTAGTAAAACATAGTCATTAATAAAAAAATATACTAGTATTCATTCATTATTATCCCAATAATAATGATAAACTAGAGACAATTTAGAATAAAATTCTCTACATTTAAGAGTTTTACTATCAAATGACATACTTGATGACCTTAAGCAGAATTAACTATTCATAGGATTTACCATTTAGCTATAAACACTATATAATAGAAATATTTAATAAAAAGTAATCATGACATTAATAAAATATCCATTATAAAATTAGTGTAGGGCACATAACTAATAGTTAGACAAAAATTTCCTAAGTAAAATATTTTTACTCTAGTATTAATCCAAACCAAAATAAGAAAATATTAAAAAATATCAAAATTTTAATTAGAAATGTCCTACATCATCCTCCACAGGTTGAAATGCTCCTACATCATTCTCCTCAGCTGAAAAGCTCCTACATCATTATCCTCAAGCTGAAAAAGAATTCATTCTAGTAGGGGTGAGCATGGATCTTGGATATATTGAACTAGACTGAATAACCAAACCAAATAATAACCAAAATTAAAAAAGATAAAAAATAACCAAACCGATCTGAACTATAATAGTCATTAGGAAGGGTACTAGTTATTAATTTTTATCAAGTCTGATAATCAAACTGAACCAAACTATTATCAAGAACTTATACACACACACACACACTATTTTTTTGTAATTTTAAATTTTCAATACAAATGCATATATGTATTTATTTTTAATTATCATATATTTAATTTTTAAATACTTATGTATATATGCATATATCTGTAGAAATTCTATTTTTTATAAATTTCATTTTTTAATATATATATATATATATATATATATATATATATATATATATATATATATATATATATATATATATATTTTTTTTTTTTTATTTTTATTTTTATTTATGTTTTATTGTTTATTAAATTTTTAATAAATATAAATAAATA
>CATIWR010636647.1:0-45805 GCA_949677035.1 Omphalea diandra | reverse complement strand
TTTCTGGTATGGAATCTGAATTGGACTGGACAAGGCATAGAAAATCCTCAGCATTTACTGCTCAAGCAATTCGATCAGCAACAACTTTTATGCCTTGGACTAGTAAAATTCCTATAGGTGATGGTTATCATGAATTTCTTTAATTGAACATCTGTTTTTTGAAAGTACTGATACCTTCTGGGGAGATATAGCGGGTTGGATATAATAATCATCTACATCTCTCTTGTTTTCCTCAATATGCCTGGTTTTGTGGGTGAAAAGAAGAGATTGACAGAGACAGACATGTCTTTCTGCACTTCACTTACTCAAGATGAGTTTACTGATTCGAAGAGCAACCTTCAGTTAGCTTCTCAGGTTGCTGATGATATTGACAGCCCCATTCTACCTGGGCTGCCTGATGATGTGTCAAAGTCTTGCCTTGCACTTGTTCCTCGTCCATACTTCCCAACCATGGGTGCTGTCTGCAAGAAATGGAGATCATTTATTAAAAGCAAAGAATTCCTCGTTGTGCGAAAATTGGCTGGGTTGCTTGATGAATGGCTATATGTCCTAACTTCAGATTCTGAAGGAAAGGAAAGCCACTGGGAGGTTTTGGATCGCTTGGGACGCAGATGTCAGCTTCTTCCATTAATGCCTGGTCCCGTCAAAGCTGGTTTTGGAGTAGTGGTACTAAATGGAAAGCTTCTTGTCATGGCTGGCTATTCAATTATTGATGGGACTGGCTCTGCCTCAGCAGACGTTTATGAATATGATTCTTGCCTCAACAGGTTTGTTTTCCATACAAGCTTGTAAATTTTTGTCTGTGTCCCAGCTTTTTTCTTGCTAAATTTGTATGTTTTTCCTTGTTGTAACCTTACATATATCTTGGCCTAGTGGATATTTGATACTTGCTAGTTGAGGGATGGAGGCTGGGGAGGCAGTCTTTATATAATTCTTTATTTGGCTAACAACGACATATCATTTCTTTCTTGAATCTTCATGAAAAAACCATATAAAATAACTGCCTCATGGATTAATACTGAACTGATGATTGTATTGAAATTTAGATACATTTGTCACTTGTCCAAACGACTAACTTGGTCCGCAATTTACAATTTTAGAGAACCAATTTGTTGAACGGTGATGAATGAAATTATCTCCTCTGTATTTTCTTTTGGTCTTCTGGAACTAACATTAGAACAAGAAATTTATTTTTATGAATGTCTGGGGTAGCACTTCGATATTGGTTTTTATCTAATCTATTTTCCAATTGGCATGCATCAAATTCCATTTTGAAGATTTAGATTCCGCAAACACTTGTTCTACAACATGTCTTTGTAATTGCAGTTGGAGCAAATTGGCAAACATGAATGTTGCACGCTATGATTTTGCATGTGCAGAGGTTAATGGCAAAGTTTATGCTGTTGGAGGCTATGGAATAGATGGTGATAGTCTCTCAAGTGTTGAGATGTATGATCCTGACACTGCCAAATGGACCCTGATAGAGAGTCTTCGCCGCCCAAGGTGGGGCTGCTTTGCTTGTGGCTTTGAGGGGAAGCTTTATGTCATGGGAGGAAGGTCAAGCTTCACTATTGGCAATTCAAAGTTTGTTGATGTATACAATCCCGAGAAGCACACATGGTGTGAGATTAAGAATGGTTGTGTCATGGTTACTGCTCATGCTGCACTGGGAAAGAAGCTCTTCTGTATGGAGTGGAAGAATCAGCGGAAACTAGCAATATTTAATCCAGAGGACAACTCATGGAAAATGGTACCGCTTCCATTGAGTGGGAGCTCAAGTGTTGGTTTTCGGTTTGGAATACTTGATGGAAAACTTTTATTGTTCTCGCTGGAGGAAATGCCAGGTTATCACACACTTTTATATGATCCTGATGCTCCCCCAGGTTCAGAGTGGCAGACTTCTGAAATAAAGCCGTCTGGATTGTGCCTGTGCAGCGTGACAATAAAGACATGAAATAGTGAATTGTCCGAATTGCACGAGATTAACTAGAAATCTAGTGTATCTGTACGTTTTGCTGGCTATGGTTGTATCGTTTGACTAGTGCACCAACTTCTGGATTATTTCAGTTTCATTTGTCATCATTGTTATGCATTTCAGTTGCTATCACTTTCTTGCTACACTTGCCCTTCAACTATTTATGCATTAGAATTATTGACGTAGCAACGTGTTTATTCTACTGTATATCTTTTCTGGCTAATGAGATGCCAAATGTTTTAAGCACCCAGCTGATCCCAGGGCACATGAAGGAGAATGGCTTTGAACCAGAAGCTACTGGGATATTCCTCCAGGAGGCTTTTGTTGGAGTTGGAATTATCTTGTGCGTTGTAGAAGCCTACAAGGTAACCTGAACTTGGCATTTGTGCTTGGGGATGGATGGCCAGAGGCTGATCGAGTATACATTGGAAAACCATATTCAGGGAGTAAGTCCTAATCCTTGACATGTGCTGCTACCAAACTTTTAAGGAGTGAAGACTTCTGTGGGTGGGATAGGTCTATACATTTTTGGTGCAAGGGACATATGTATATGCATTCAAGGGCAGCAGATCAGAGTGCCAACTAATATCATTGTGCATGTATATTTTACTCGCGCCAAATGATATATCACTTGGTTGGTGACATGGACTTGCTTGTTTCCTTGGCACCAGAAAAAAGAGCCTGGTATTTGGATTTTCACGTCAAGTGACTTTATTCTGGTGGCACATAGGAATCAAAACACTTACTCATCGTCTCTATCCAATAATTTCAAGCCCAAACGATATAATTTTAATATCATTCAATTATAAAATTTTTCATTAAAAAAAAAATGTTGAAGGCTTTTGACTAATAATTTACCCACTTAGTCATAATTCTATGCCACAAACTTGACGCTAACTATCAAATTAAGTAACTAGATTTTATTTAGTAGTGCGACTAGAATCTCAACATTAATTAAAGTTGATAGTATGATCACAATTCAAAAAAAATAAATCATGTGAGAAAAGAAAAAAAATAAAATTTTATTAATAGAATTCTTTAATTTTTAATAATAATTTTTTTTTGTAAGAAACTTTAAATTGATAAAATCCTATTAAATTATATTATTTATAATAAATATATAATGAATAAAAATTGTTTATTTTTAAAATATTCTTATTCATTTAAAACAAGTATAATATTAATTTAACTTAAAACAAGCATAATGTCAATTTAATTTATCAAATTACTAGAGTAATGTTATCTAATTTTTTAGTTAAAATAAAATTTCTCAAATACATTTTTAATTTAATTTGTTATCAAATAATTTTTAAATAAAAATTTATTTTTTTTTAAAATATAAACTTTCTAAGACTATCATTGTTCTATTTTCTCATATTTTTCCGAAATGAGGGAAAGAGCACATGATACAACGTCAATGAACGCCGAAAAACAGTACCGTTTGCTAGTAAAAGCTTCTCTTCCCTCTATAAGCAACCAAACGTCAAACATGGCGCCATTTTCTTAAAACCCTAAATTACACTCTCTCTCTGTGCATAGTGCATCCCTTCTTTAACCGCAACCATGTTTGGAACTCCATCTTCTACACCCGCATTTGGCACCCCATCCTCCACCCCGGCATTCGGTACTCCATCCTCGGCTCCGGCGTTCGGAACTCCGTCTTCGACTCCGACTTTCGGGACTCCGGCGTTCGGGACTCCGTCTTCGACTCCGGCTTTCGGGACCCCATCTTTGATTCCGGCTTTCGGGACACCGTCAACGCCGTCTTTTGCTGGTGGCTTCGGCTCAAACCTCTTCTCCACTCCATTATCATCTCAACCGCAGCAACAGCAACAGTCTTTGCTTTTTCAGCAGCCGTCTAGTGGTTTTGGATTCCAGACTCCGTTTGCCGCTCCTCAAACGACGCCGTTTCCTAATGCTCAGTTGACTACTCAAATGGCCCCCGTGGCTCCCCTTCCTTTCTCTCTTGCCGATCGTGACATCCAGGTGTTTGATAATATTTTCAAATTTTAATTTAATTAACCTCAAGTTCCTGATTTTCTTTTAATTACTTTAATTAGGCGATTGTGGATGCGTACAAGGAGGAGCCAGGGAACTCCAAGTATGCATTTAAGGTCCCTTTTTCATTTCCTCTTTTCTTTACATTTCGCATTTCGCTTATAATTCTGTGTTTTTTCGAATTCGTGATATGTATTCGTATTTAGCGGAGTGAATTACGGTTTTGGATGTTGATTTTTTTAACAGTATTTGCTGTTTAGCGTAACTGATCCACAGTATAGAGTGAAGCCTGCTGGTGTGTCGGATGTGAGTTTATGATTTCATTGGTTCTTTCTAAGTTTCTATATCACTATATTTGTTGATGTTGAATCATGGAATAACTCATTTGCATTAGTAGATCATGTGGGCGGAGGCTATGGCAAAGCTAGAGGGTATGGAGAGTTCAGACCGAGAACGTTTGTGGCCTCAGCTTGTTCATGGTTTTAAAGATCTTTCTAATCGCCTTAAGGTAGTTCTTTATTACCTTTGAGGCATGGAGTTTATGATTTTTCATTAAAGAGTTCTAGTAGTCACTACCATAATAAACATGCTACTACTGTTTGTTAACTTCTAGGATGCTGAGTTCTCTGTTATAAACATTGTTATGTTTTATGTGCTGAGTTGACTAATTTCAGTGTGAGGTTTACACATTGAATTTGGAGTAGACTTGTTACGAGATAGAACTTTGAAGTTTGTCTTTCTTGGATTGTTTGTTTCTGCAAATTTCAATTTTGTTTCAACTTCTGGAGTCTAGATGCCAAATTAGCTAGAAGAAATTGTATTTCACTTGGCATGGTGCACAAGAGTTTGACATATCCATTTGACCTTTACATGCCTGTTAGATAGTTGCTATACCAACTAGGATTTTCCTGTTTATTTCAAATTAGGTCTAAATATTTCATATGCTCCATACATTAGGGGGAGAGACAGAGACAGAAAGAGGAAGTGAGAGAGGGAATATTAGTTCCTTATGCTAAGTGTCAAGTAGTTTGTGTGCAATTGGTTTGGATGTAAAGATTTGATTGAGAAAGAGACATTTAAGCATTATGTACACTTGATGTCATCATCATTATTGCTGGTGGACTGTGGTTAACCAACCTGTTAAATTGTACTGCTGATTAATGCAGCTCCAAGATGACGTTATTGTTTCAGATGTTGAGCGATTGCGAATGACCCAGAGCAATGTGAAGATGGTATTCTTTGCCTGTTTTCTTGCTTTAACGTGTCTTAGTTTTTTAAGATTCTTCTCATATATAAGTTCTTTTTGCAGCTTCAACGGCATTTTCAAGCTGAAACTCTTCCATGGATCCAAAGAATGAGGCAAAAAGAGCAGAGTCTTCAAAGGCGTATTTTAAGGGTGAGAATGATATCGATTGATAGCATCAGAAAGTGTAGTTCATGTTGGGATTGTTTTGGTTTAGATCCCCATCCGTTTGAAAGTTGAGAATCCCCAGTCATTCCTTTGGTTTACATCAGCATCTGTTTAATGGAAATAGACAAATCATGGTTATAAGATAAAAGTTCAGAATCCTATGTCATTCTTTTGTTGCTTTATATCTTTGGGGAGAAAATATGTGTAGAGGCCTGACCTTTGCCCTTTTACTGCTATTTTAATTTCAAGCCTGAGTTTTCAATTCAAAAATTCTATTTTTGATGCATTGTTAATTTTCCATCAACTACTCTTTGAAGTTACAAATGAAATGTCATTGGATGACTTGTGACTCATCCAAGTGAGACAAAATAGTTATGGCGAGACCAGTGTAGGAAAACTATTTCCTTTTTACCTGACTTAGGAGCAAGCAATGTATTATACATTTAATTTTACAAATTGCTTTTCTTTCATACATATTCTTGCACAAATGTATGATGTTGACACATAAATCTTGTGTCTGTGTGCTATTTTAATTTTTATATCAAATCAGTAGAAGCATAACATTGCGGTAATCATGGAACTAAGGTAAATTGTAAGTGTTGGTTCAAATTTATTTATTTATTTATTTTTTGGAAACTGTGAGGTTGATAGGATCACTTTCACTATATTTTCTGCGGTGAGTTGTGCTTTGCCAATCTGTTTTGGTTAAAGTACTTAAAATCTGATTAAGATGCTATGTCTTGCTGTTGTAAGTGTATAGGCATGGGCTTGTTGCAACATTTTTGTCTTGTATGTGCAATTTATGCATTTAGTACTGGCTAAGCTCATTCTAATCTTTATTCACTCCTATATCATTGAAGATAATGAGAATACTGGAAGCATTGGAAGGTAGGGGTTATCGCATGCCCTTAATGAAAGGGGAAGCTGAATTGGCTGAGAAGTTAGCTGCAATAACCAGACAGGTTGGTGTTTCTTTTGCTATATGCCTTGTTTATCCTTTTCCTCTTGACTTGGCCACCAACCATTGATGGTGCTAATAAGTGGAAGTATGCTCAGCTGAAAGGATCTGGAGCTGAACTTTCTAGGAGGGTTCAGAACCTACTTACTCTATCTCATGTTCAAGCAAATGCAATTGGAGCTGGTGGTCCCATTTATCTCCCAGGATCAACTAAAATACAGGAACAGAGTCTTGCCGATATGCAGGAGGTAAGAGTGGGACATACTTTAAGTCATGAGATTTGTCATTTGCTCTTATGTAAAATAGCTCATAGTGCACAATTTGAAAAGCTTAATGATATCATACCATACACACCGCTAATGATTAATTGTGGCAGTTCTGTTAAGTCATAAATCATTCTCTTAGTTGCATTGGTTAGAAAGAGTTCTTATATGATTTGGGATTATTTGTTACCATTTGCTCTTATAAGCTTCGAAGGATAACACTTGATAGCTGATGAAGGATTGCTTTGTTGGACAGGTCTTACAGCAGCAGACAGAAGCAATTGCAAGGCTTGGCAATGTATTGAAGCGAGATATAAGAGATATGGAAATTATAATGGCCGAGGACACAGAAAATGGCACAAGATGAAGCTAGATAAGACATCAAGTAGCACTTGCTATTTTTGTTTTAATAATTTTTTCGACGCCTTCAAGTTTTGTGACTGATCCGATTAGACAAATGAATGACTAATTTGGTGCAATCTCCTAGCGATTTTGTGATCAGTACAAAAAACTAAGGTCTCTTATCTTTTCGCTGATTACCTCCCTGCTCCATTCGTGCAATCATAGACATTTATCCAAGTCTATGATTCCTTGTTATGCTAATAATCCAACTCCGGCTTTATCCGAGACACTGTGGTGGTGAAGAATGCGACCACTTATACGGGGCATTCATTGTTAACCTGTTAGGGAATACATCGAGCATTTGGTAATGTAAAACTGGGGGCAAGAGGACGAGCAGTGGTAGTCGTAGGGGCAAACTGCGAAAATATGCTTATGTAAAATATATTAAGAGTTTTAATTAAAACATGAAATATTTTAAAAAAACTATTTCATGTAAATGAATTTCATACAAAAAATGAAATCATTTATAAATCCATAACTTTTTGTAACTTAAACATTTTTCATTAACACATTTATATTTTGAAATTCTACATTATTAGTCGTATATGAATTAATATTACTTAGATATTGTACCAAATTTGATATTTACTAATGAATTCTAGTGAGACTTAAAACCTGAATTAATTTTAACTTTGATAAAATTAATTGGCTTTATAAATAAATTTTATGTATCAATGGAAACAATCATCAAATGAAATTCATTGGAAAAAAAAAAAATGAATCGCATCTACTTAAATCAAATAATATATAAAACACGAAATAGACAACCGTCTTTTCATTATAAGCTTTTGCTGATTTACTTGAATTTCTTTCCATTGATTGCAATGCAAATTCTAGTGTGTATAAGTTATTTTGTTGCATCAAATCAATGAGTAAAGATTGTTAATTTTGTAGGAATTAGACATTTAAGCATTAGTTTAGTTTTCCTTAATAGTTTTTTTAGCTGATTTCTCTTTTTGTCCAGTTGATCATTTCTATGATATTTGCATCATTAATAAATTCATGTCCAGTTGATCATTTCTTTGATATTTGCATCACTAATAACATGAATTTCTAAAGAATAGACAAACCAAGGTTAGAAATAGGAAGATTCGATCTGCTTTCACAAATCATACAAATTTAATAGAATATAATAAATCTTTGAGAAGAGAACCATTAAATCTATATAATCCCTTGACTATGTCAAATGTTTGAATTTTATGAAAAAATAATAATAATAAAAGAGTTTCTTTCGGACTTGTTGCTTCTCATTTTTTTTTCCACCCTTTTGATGACTTCAAGGTCCTTTTCTTATTAGAATCTATATGTTTTGGAGAATTTAAGTAGTCTTAATACTTCCCTTAAATATTCCACTTAAGTTTGATCATGTTTCTTTCTGCATAAAAAACAGAAGTATAACTATGAGTTTGTGCATTGATTAGAAGGTTATGAAAGTAAAATACTAGTTGAGAGATATTAATGTACCTAGCAAAATAATAATAATAATAATAATAAAATGAATGAAAGCACGGAAATGAACACGCACAAAAATAAGGAAAACAATATTTTTTTTAAATTATAGCATGGAAATGAAAATGTGTGAAAATAAGAACAACAATATTTTTTTAAATTATAGGTGGCAAACAGTGAGAAAAATATAGAGTATCCAAAACATAGAAATGTGATCCAATAGAGGCTTTTGTGGAACATAGTAACTCAATCCTTTGCTTGCTTAAATAGAAGTTTGGCCCTTAATCTGTTGAAATCTTAAGCTTATTTTCGAAAGATGGCTTGCAGGCCAACCAAGCTGCAACTTCTTTTACTACTTCTGCTAGCTGAGTGTATTTTACTTGATGCCATACAGTCCAATTCTGGTGCTGGAAGATGCATTCAGAAGGAAAAAGCAGCCCTCCTAAAGTTTAAAAGAAGTCTGAAAGATCCTTCCGGTATGCTGTCCTCTTGGGCTGGTGAAGACTGCTGCAACTGGATGGGAGTCAGCTGCAGCAACGATACAGGCAACGTTGTCAAGCTAGACCTTAAAAGCCCTGATGTTTGTGATCTGGTCAATGTAAGTGATGCATCATCCTATAACAGGACATGTTTAGGTGGTATACTTAATCCTTCTTTGCTTAACTTGACATATTTAAATTATCTGGACTTCAGTCGCAACAATTTTCTAGGAGCTTCTATCCCCGATTTCATAGGTTCCCTAGAGAACTTGAGGTACCTTGACCTCTCCCAGGCTTCATTTTCTGGAATGGTTCCTTCTTATCTTGGAAATCTGTCAAACTTGATTCATTTTGATCTCACCACTTTTTCATATTCAACATATCTCTGGGCATCGGATGTAAACTGGCTCTCCGGTCTCCCTTCTCTTCAATACCTTGGTTTGGGAGGTGTAAACCTTAGTAAAGCATCAACTAACTAGCTGCAAGCAGTCAACATGCTTCCTTCCTTATTGGAGATGGACTTATTCTGTGCCGAACTTCAAGACTTCTCTCCATCTCTTCTAATTGTAAAATTTACATTACTCATTGTCCTAGACCTCTCTTATAACAACATTAGCTCCCCTATACCTCGATGGATCTTTAATATAAGCACCCTTGTCACTCTTCAACTTTCTGGAAACAAACTAGCAGGACATATGATTTCAAGGGGAATCTTATGCAACTTGTGTATTTTAGACCTATCATCAAATGTTCTTAGTGGCCAAACAAGAGAATTCATTGATGCTTTGAGTGGATGCAATAACAATAGCTTACAGACGTTAGATTTGAGTTCAAACAATCTTATAGGGGATCTGCCTGATTCCTTAGGATTGTTTAGCAAGTTGACCTATCTTCAACTCTATCAGAATTTATTTTCAGGTTTTCTGCTAAGATCTATTGGAAACTTGTTTTATTTAGCAGTGCTAGACCTGTCCTTCAACATCCTGAAGGGAACCATCCCAGAAACCATTGGACAACTTAAAGAGTTATATCAATTGGACCTTTATGGGAATTCATGGGAAGGAATTATAACTGATATTCATCTTCAGAATCTCACAAGACTTGATGATTTTTCTTTGTCATCTACTGTAGATTCTCTAAGTTTCAATGTGACACCTGATTCAACTCCCTCATTTAATTTAAGCTACATAGCAATTAGTGATTGTCAAATAGTCCCTACATTTCCTCAATCGTTCAGAACTCAAAACCAAATTTATGAAATAACACTATCAAATGCTGCCATTTCAGGCACCATTCCTAATTGGCTTTGGACATTATCATCAAGACTTTGGTGGTTGGATCTTTCTGGTAACCAATTAACGGGAAGGCTTCCAAACTCAATAACCCTAGATTTCTATGCAGGAGCATGGATTGATCTGGGTTTCAACCAATTGGAAGGTTCAGTCCCACTTTGGTCTAGTGTGACAAATCTTTCTTTAAGGCACAATTTATTGTCAGGGCCAATTCCCTCAAACGTTGGACAAGTAATGTCAAGGTTGGAAAATCTTAATCTTTCAAACAACTTTCTGAATGGTAGCATTCCACCTTCTATGAGTAGACTGGGAAGTTTAAGTTTTCTTGATCTGTCAAGCAATTTTATATCAGGAAACATTCCTTCTAATTGGCAGGGTCTGCAAAGATTGATGGTCTTAGATCTGTCAGAGAACAATCTATCTCGTACAATTCCAAACTCTATTTGCTTATTACCTTCACTCATTTGGCTGAAAGTAGGTAGCAACAACCTCTCTGGGGAGCTCTTTGCTACCCTACAAACCTGCACAGGCTTGTTATCAATTGATCTTGGATACAATAGGTTCAATGGTACCATATCTGCATGGGTTGCAGATAATTTGCTTCCCTTATCATACATAGTCCTACGATCCAACATGCTAACTGGAAGAATTCCAGAACGACTTTGCCAGTTTTCCATTCTCCATAACTTGAACCTTGCACGCAATAATTTATCGGGGTCAATTCCTAAATGTCTAGGAAATATGTCAGCTTGCAAAACTAAGGCAAGTTTATTTGGATCTTTACCCTCAACAGAACATATATCATTCTCTAAACACCTGGATTTGGTAGTGAAGGGAAGAAGAAATGAGTTTTCAAAAATAATTCCTCCTGTTAAGATCTTAGAGCTATCCCACAATAATTTATCAGGAGAAATACCAAAAGAAATAACATCTCTCTCAACCTAGGGTACCTTGAACCTATCATGGAACCAATTCACAGGAAATATACCAGATGGTATTGGAAGTTTGCAACAATTAGAAACTCTTGACCTGTCATGTAACCACCTTTCTGGGCCCATCCCTCCAACCATGTCTTCTATGACATTTTTGAACTGTTTGAATTTGTCATATAACAACTTGTCTGGACCAATTCCATCAGCCAATCAATTCACACCTTCAATGATCCTTCCATCTATGAGGGTAACCTTGCACTCTGTGGGCCTCCATTGCCAACCAACTGCTCTATGCCCAACGATAAAGATGACAAAGTTGAAGGTGAAGATAAAATGGAAATGGCACTTTTTGGTTCTATGTAAGTATGGGACTGGGATTCATTGTTGGATTTTGGGCTGTTTGTGGTACACTGGAGATCAAGAAGGCTTGGAGACATGCATATTTCAAGTTCATTGATGAAATGAAAGGCAAGCTCACCTTAGTCATTGCTATGAATGTGGCACATTTGAAGAGGAAGTTGCAGCAGGAAGGCTGAGATTTCTTTTGGAAATTGTAATACTGTGATGGGGACAATGCAACTTGCTAGGCGAGATAAGAAAGTTAAAGCAGTGCGAAGGTCCGTGAATAGAAGAAAAGAGAAGATATTGTCTATGTTGTAAACTGTTTCTCTGTGTGCTTGTTTGGAAGCCAATGTGTTGTGTTTTTGTGTTATATTTTGGGGTCATTATGGTGTGGGAGAACAAATAACTAGATTGTACTGTGAGTATTCTTGTCATGCATCCAATGAACATAAAAGTTGTTCCACCAATCTTTTGCTTCAGTATTGATTTACAGCTCTTGCTATCCCCTTTGGAGATCCTTTAGTGAATATGCAAGTTGTGTTTTTTCTCAAGTTGTTTTATTGCACTGGTTCAGCAATGGATGTTGTTGATATTAGATTTACATCAGTATTGGAATGAATCAACTAATGAATTGAGAAAATGCATCAATAATTGTGCTTATTCAGTTATTTTCTTCACTTGAATAAAATATCATGATGTACTTGGCATTCACAAAAATGTATTTAATCTCCAAGATAATAATTTTCGCTTAAAGAATATATGCAAAATGACACTAATACAATAATTCCTTCACTATATGAATTGTCTGATTTTATGGAAATGATTTTTGGAGAATTGCTGTTTTCCATTTGTTGATTTCAGTGTCCTCTATCTATAAGAAACTACATGATGGAAGCATTAAAATATTTGTAATACTTCCCTTAATTCTCCAATTAAGCTATCCCCTTGACATGTTCAATTTCTTTCTGCAACTAAAGTTCATAAGTTCAGGTTACAACATACCAAAAATAAAAATCATAGAATTCTGCACTTCTGGTATCTTACAAAGATTTTTCTTCTAAGAGCTAAACCAATTAATTCACAAACATTGCACTCATATAAAAAATTTTCCAACTATAATGATCTATACACACTGTACCAAGGGGAACTCTTTATATCATTTTTCTCACATATCAGAAACAATCTTGCATTATATATTTATACAGATAAAACCCACTTAATGAATTCCTCTAGCAAGCAAAGGACTCCTTATAGGTATATTGATATTGAATTTTGTAGAACTAGTAGTTTACAAAGGAAAAATCTTGGTTACTTTCCACAAATGTACGCAGGGCTCAGCCTCTTCTTCCTTTCACTAAAGCTCAGGCTACGCACCAAATTTGGCAGGCAGCCTTGAGCAGATTGTGCTGGTTTACCTTCCATTTGGATCGAACATCCATTTGGAGCTGTTTGGTTACCGCAAATAGAGTTGTTCACTGATTTATATGAACTTCTACCACTGCATTTCCAAGGAAAGTAATAGGCTGTAGGCTTAGCTTCTGCTGAATCTTGTAAATTTTTACTGTTACAATCATCAACGACATCATTGTTGAAGCTCTCACGAAAGAGCTCAATTAGTTGCTTCTTCACATCAGTTGGAGAGGACTCAGGTATTGAATTTGTGGTGCTGCCAAAATTAGGAGATGCATCATATTGAGGATTTTTTAGGATCCTGTTTTGATGAACTGGAGAATTGCCACCCAATGGGGTGAAATCTGCACATATATTGTAAACTAGGCATAAACCAATGATATATGAATAAAAACCTTTATGATTCATGGTGCTAGAATCACCTTTAGGACTATCATGTTGCGAGTTCGAAACTCATTCATAGCCTAAGCCTAATTAATCTGAGTATGGAATCTCTAACAATTTTATTGAGGCTGTCTATGGAGAATGAGAGTTTCTTGGAAGAGTGTAGTGAGGAAATATGCTTTAGAGACAAAATTTTGGAGTCTTACCACCATTGACACTGATGAAATCTTCAATATCAGATTCTAGCCAGGGCTGAGAGTCAAAAAACATTTCCTCTCTGTTACCTACAATCAAACAAATGCTTAGCAGGTTTAGATAGCAGATAAGGAGGAGGTGATCATTATGTGTGATAACAAGTAATCAATGAATAGCTTAAATATAGTCTTGCAAAAGCTTAATAAATCCTTCAAGTGCAACACATAAATATAGAGCTTTTCTTCTGAAGTAAATGCTGATCTTATACAAGCCTTGTGCACGTGATCAATATGTAATTAAGTAAATGTTGGTCTCATGAAATTTTTAGAAAGTAACTATTAAATGTAAAAAAAATCATACCTTCAAATTAGAAAATCAACATATTCTAGGAATCCCATTTTATTTTCAATTTGTAAAGCAGATAAAAAGGACCCAAAAAGCATTATGACCACTAATGAAACAAATAGGTAAAATTAAGGGAAGGCCTCGGACATGTGCCAGACATGGATTGGTACATCCAGATAAGAAAGAAAATGTATATTGAAAAGATAAAGATCAGAATCATACTCAAGACTGGAAAATTTGATTCATTAGGCACTGGAGATGAGGACTGAGGCTTGGAATTGAGTTCTGCCATGGAGAGATCACGACCATTTGCTTTGTTTTTTTCTTGAGAAACGACGGAGCTTTTGAGATTCATGGCAGGTTCTGTACTCTTTTCAACTGGAATACAATTACCCATGTCTGCAAAAGTACTTTTCCATTATAGAACTTGAAATTTAGTTATCTTCATTGACAAGAGAGTAGTGGGTTTATACTTGAATGAAAGAAAGTTTGGTCAGTCCAACAACAACATACGGAAGAAGTTGATTGGCCTTGAAAGTGAAGTAATGGCATTTGCAGAAGTGGGTCCTTTTTTTTTTTTTTGGAAAAATTTTAAATTTCCTTTACTAGAGTTTACTTGATATTATTGTTCTAGTGGAAGAAGCTTTAAAACCGGAGAGAAAAGCATCTTTTTCGGTGCAGTTTTAATTATTTTGCTTTGACTGGACAATTTCAAGCCTGCCTTTTGCTGCTATTGGTTTCTTTTTAGACCTTCCCATTTCTTGATGGTGTCCCTACTGGCCTGAAAATCAAGTGGGTTTAGGAATGGGAGCCCCATTCAATCATTTGCAATTTGAACCCAAAAAAGAAAAAGTAAAGATGCTTCATTGTTGGGATAAAACTTCTATAAACAGCTGAGCACTTGTAGGATGGATAAGAAATGAGCTTTAGCAAATGATATTCTAGGATTTTAAGGTTGGAAATCTAATTTATCTAAATAAAACTATACGAGAATAACATAATATTAATAGAAATTTATGTCAAATAACATGCATATATCGCGTAATGCACGTACATATATATATTTTAATTATGTAAATTCTAATATAAAATTATTTGAATTGCATTCTATCGAATTAATTTTTATGCAAAAAGATTAAAACAACCATATGACAAATTTGTTTCTATTGGGAGTATAATGTTCTAATGTTACATAACATCTTGCCCACAATCCACTAATTGTTAGATGCAAAAGGAGATACTGTTGCAATTGCTATCATCAATGGGGACTAAATAAAGAACGTTGTTAGATGCAAAAGGAGATACTGTTGCAATTGCTATCATCAATGGAGACTAACTAAAGAACGTTATCTGGCATAGGATATTTGACTAGTCGACCAGTACTAATACAAAGACCTAACCTTGCCAGCAGGTAATGAATGAGAAACACTGAAATAGGTCCACATGTTACCTGTTGCAATGTGAAGCAGGACGCAGCCATGTGAGAGCTTTTAGCACATATGGACTTATCCCATCATCTAAATTACACACTTCATACAATGATATCAATTACTTTTAGATTTGAAAATCACTGTCCTTATATGCGTATCATAATTTTATTGCATAGTCCACAAATTAGATTTGGTTGATATTAATTAGATTGTATCCATGCTCTTGATGATGTCTTTGTGGTCGTTACATCTCACTCTTAATAATAGTCCTTTAACAAGATGGGCACATGAACCAAACTACCCACCAACTGTTGGTGTGCATAGGACGGTAAGGACGGTTAAGGGTATAGCTTATCTCTAAGGATAGTAATAATAATAATAATAATATTATTATGTAACAATTTTTTTTAAAAAAAGAAATTCCAACTCAATCTCATCATGACATCACTGTTAACGTCTCAGGATGCAATATGTAGCAGCTAATACTTACTAACAACTTTATTTTTAGCAAGGACATGATTAAAATGAAAAAGGAATATTATATTATTTGGAAAAAAAAAAAATCTAATTTTAGTGGATTTGGATATTTCTGTTTGTGAAGGATGCACCATAACTTTTTAAGTTGCCATCAAACATATTTTCATTGATGGGCAGCTTGTGAGAGATTTTCAAAAAGAAATGTTATCCTATATTAAAAAAATTGTGACTTTTATCCTATATTGAAAAATTTTATAACTTTTGAGAGATTTTCAAAAAGAAATGTTATCCTATATTAAAAAATTTTGTGACTTTTATCCTATATTGGAAAATTTTATGACTTTTTATCACTCTATAAAAATAAATATCTTATAAAGGTCTAGTTAGTTCAAAGAAAAGCTATACCACTATTAGAAATATTAATCATTCTTCTTTTATTTTTATTCATTGATTTCTAATACCTTATCAGAGCTTTTGAAATTGTTTTTATTCTTATTATATTATTGTATTTCATATTTCAGTTTAATTTGGTAAATCATCTCATTCCTTAACAAATTTCAATTTTATTGCTGCTGTTGCCTTTGATGAACCTCTAGTGAAACAAGTTATATTTTCTTGCTCACTTCATACTGCATTATATGTCATTTTTCTGACCAGTTCCAAATTTATTTCTGCTACTGTCATTGATGAAATCATTTATTATAAAACCTTTCAAAACTATGTTATAATAAATTTTATCTCTCTGCTTCTCTTCTATGTGGTATTTACAACTCTAAATCGTTGACACTCGCAATCTATTTAATGAACTCAAGTTTATTTCCATCATACCAACTCGAGAGAATGTTAGTACAACTTGCTCAGTTAATAAAATTATGGATGATTAATGCAAGTATTTTTATTAATGAGATTATGATAATTATGGTTTAATTAGTGAAACTATGAGACTAGCTTAATTAGTGAGATTAAAAATCATGTATTTTATTTATTTATATTTTCTAGTTTAGCCATATAAATTGGTCCTAAACTCTGAATAACACATATATTAAAAAATGGAATTGAATATACAAATTTTATCTCATTCTTGCTCTCTCTGTTTCTACATATGTACGAGTAAATATCATGCTGCAATTTCCAGATTTCTGAGGTTTTAACAGAAGGATATGGCTGGCGAAACATGAATGAATTTATTAGGGGAAGGTTTTGCTCATCCTAAGGAGCCAAATGCTCAAGCTTGCTTTAGTGTACAGCATCATTATCAACAGACTCGTTCGTGGCACTATTCGCATCTCTAACTAGCTTGGGAGATGGGTTTGTGACAGCTGAATGTTGAAGTGGACAGCAAGGCTATCTTCTTTATGCCCTCTTGTTAACCTAAGAACTTAAGATTTTTAGTTTGGATTTGAGTTTTGTTTTTTGTTTTTAATATATGGTGAGAATATTTTTAAGCCAATTGATACATCAACTAAGATTAAATATCTTTAAATTTATTTTCAAGCGATCTTAAAATCAAACTCTTCATATTTGCTCGTGTATTTAAAGAAATATACTCCTTTGAATATTGACCCAAAAATCAAACCCAAATATATTTAAGAAAAGAATCCCTTAATTCTTTAATACCATTGGGACTGGATTTGAGTATTCCCACAAGAATAAGTGTCATGAAAAATCTAATGAATGGCATGGCCGGTTGTCACAATCAAGCTATATTACCATCTTGCTGAAGCTCTGTTAGTAATCATGCTTCTTTGCTAGAAAATTATTCATTGTCCATGGGATGGTGGTGATGTTTTGCTTCCGTTTATTTGTAATTCCATATTACCATTGGCAATAAATATCATTTAGAAGTGTCATCTAGAGATAACCCAATTCCCTTTCCCAATCCACTACCTCTTTTTCTTAAAAATAATGGCAAGGATGATTCTCTTCGGATTGCGAATACTTTTATGGTGATATCTGTGATTAATACTATGATAAGAACAAGTAGTATATTTTACGCCATGCATAACCAATTTATCCTATTTGTCTTCATCTTTGTTAAACTGCTCAATTATCATCAAAATCAACATCATTAGTAAACTAGTGATGTGCATTCACAGCACAAACTTAAAAATCAAAGCTATTCCCGTGACAGGCAAACCATCTGCTTTGGCGTAACTCAAAGACGATGCTCCCTCTATCATCCGAGCACCAGCGGTATGTAGACGAGGACTAAGACAGTGCACATTCCTATGTTCCTAGTCTACATGGGTATCTAGATGAAGCTGAATCTTAAAAGAGATGCTCAAGTTTTATTCTAAGAGAACAATTTAGAGAGAATTATTTCAAGATCCAATGCCTACAACTATAGAAATTGTCAACCTCAAAATCCAGGCTTAAATCAATTTCCACACAAGACAGTTCTTGGATAAAATGAGAATGATCCCCTCTTGGCTCTTGTGAGGTGAAAATAAGGAGCATATTCCACAGATATGAGTAGCATATTAGAGAAACAATAAAAATAGGGAATGAAATTCTAATAATCAAGAAACAAGGAATGGATAACATATATGGAAAACCAATATAGTAACTCCACAGAGCATATGTTACAAAAAGTAAAAATATTTTTCAGATGGAATGAAAGCAAAGCTAAAATACTAGAGCTTATCATCATTTTCCGCAGTCAATTAATCATTGTTGGCCTTGTGTCCTTTCTCCCTTATTTAGCCTGTCCTCAACTGATACCTCATCACACCCTCTCTCGACAACCCATCTCCTTTTTTCTCATTTCTGGTCTACATAATCCTATAAAAAGCCATCTCTATCCAACAAGTTGCTCACTTCTTGCAGAATGGATTACAAAGACAGAAGAGAGAAGTCCAAGAGCTTCCACTACAAAGACTACAGTAACAGAAGGGTGTCTCTGAGGAGCTATCCCTTTCAAGGGGAAGGTCCAGAAGGAGAAGAAAGTAGAACAACTGAAGAGAAGAGAAGGGTCACCAAGGAGAACTCTGAGAAGAAACCAATCAAGAAAATAATCTTATCAATTATTCACTGGGGTGAAGGGAAGATTGTGATCTTGAGGAGCTTAAAGCATAAGGTTACAGTTTATATCATAGCATGCATCCCTATTAAGTCCCGTACAGCCAGAATTTCTACTTGAACTCTGGCTTTTTATCCTCATCCTCTTCATGAAGTAACTGGTGCCTCTAGATTTACCTTCCCAGTTTCAAGCCGCCCATTATCAGATAATAACATGCTCTGGAATCCGCGTTGGTGGGAAACAAGTTGCCTTTGTTACTGCAGACTCTCTTTCTCTATAATTTATCTGGGACTTTCCATGCATTCAAGCAAAAATCATGCCATGCCATGGTGCAAATTTAATATTTTCACTCTGATGAATTTCGGAATTTGTAATATAACACGATGGCTGATGCCATATCTAACAGTGTTAGAAGACAAAAAACTTGATCAAACACCCCCAATAAAATAAAGAAATAGCTCAGCTTTGACATGTCCTATACTCAATTTACAATCCGACATAAAAGAAAAACTCTCTGGAATCTGTTGATCAAGTGATTGTATGTAAAATAGCATAATCTACAAACATATTTGTCAAAGAATGCCTTCAAAACCAGTGGTTATCACTACATTTCTTATCACAGAAATGACTTGAGGACATCAAATTCTGATGGGTGCCATACACATAAGAACAAAAAAGGAGCTTAAGAAACTTCTTCCTCAGAAAAATATTATTGACACGCCCATTGCAAAGCACCCTATAGCAACCCAGGGGCTCAAACGCTCACCTAATTTACCAACCATACAGATTGTCAGATTGTAATTCAATCCATTTAAGAAATTTGTCACAGTCAGGAAAAACATAGACCATAATAGAATACACTTAGTTCTAACTTAGATTTTTGTTTTTCACATGATTACAACTTTCATTGCTAAATATAATTAGTAGCCAAATTCAGGGATGCAGGCATAAAGGAACCTAAGGGATGATCATGGTTTTACCAGATTTGTAATACACTGTTTAGTTTGCTGATTGCTATGTCACACAATCAGCATGTGATCATCCATAGAGATCTCATTTTTAGTGTAATGTAAGTGGCTTTGGGAGAGTAAGATCAAGAATACAATGATAAGAAAGAACACCTCATGAAGCAATTCAATCTTCTAACATGGATGGAAAATAAAGCAAATCAATTTTTTACTGAAATGAAACTCAGGACGCTATTCAATTAGCACATGGCTGCTTAAAAGGTCTATTTCCTACCACAACAATCAGCAATATTAAAATTTTGATGCATGTTCTGCAACTTTCTACCTCACTAGACAACATTTTATATCATTAATGAACACTAAGATCAAATTTTCAATTTCAGTACTATTCCTTTAATCCCAATCAACTGCTTTAGACAACAAAAATTTTCATAACCAGCCAGGAAAATTGCTTGAACTAATTCAACTTAGTTGTTTGAGTATCATGAATTCATGATATGTATCCGCCATTTTTCGAGAGAACACCACATTCATCAGAGTGCAAAGTGTGCATTTGGAAATTGCATATGAGTTGCTTACCTGCTTCACCCCACCCAATTGCTCTAAGCTAATAACCAAAGATACCCTATCTACATCTTCAACCTTTTCCTCCTCTATGTAATCCAAAAATTAAACTACTTTACTACTTTGAATTTGATATGGATCTTCATTACTCATATAAAATGTTGTCTAGCAACTTTTGGTATAAAAAGTTGCATAATGTGTGTGAGTTTTTTTTCCATTTGCTGGGATAATGCATAGATCACTGTGATTTTTTTATGCCGAGTTCGAAAGCTTCATGTAATTCAGAGGAAATGTATATTATCTAGTCAAATTGAGGTCCAAGCCAATAACTAATACAAATGCAGGGAGGAATTGAAATAAAGTATTTGACAAAAGAGAAGAGCTACACAAAATTAAAAAATGGCAACAGAAAGAGGTACGCAAGATATGGTGCAACTAGTACAGGGAAGCCTACCTATTCTGGCTGCCTTCCAAAAAAACCCACGAAACCTGTCCAAAAAGCTTATTACGTCAGTCATTATTCCCATAATCAATGCTGTGACAGAAGACTGAAATGCCAACAAAACACATCATTATGAATATCTTATAACTACATTGACTTGAGTTCAACATGGAAAAACATATAGAGAAAATAATTGATTGTCTAACCAGATATAAGATTGGAAGAAGAAACAATAAAAATTCTTCTGATAAAAGCACCCTTGCAGTGATAACTAAATGCATACAAACAATTGTGATATAATCTTGGTTCATATAAAAGAAGGAAGAACTTTCAGGTGAGTAACAGGGCTAGCTACCTAAGGACCTTGAGACATGGTACTCGATCAGTTCAATGAAGTGGTCATGCTAAAATGTATGTCATGACTTGCACCTGATCAATAACCAGACAAATGTTATTGGTGCTGTGTTCTTGGTGATGGTTGGAGAATTGGATGCCAATAGTGTTGTCTCTAAAAGATCAGGTATCTTCCTTTTTACCCTTTGAGGTCTGAGTCAAGGCAGCCATAAAGATTTTCATTGCCATGAGATAAAACAGAAAGGAACAGTTTCCCTGGATGGTTGCAGAGCCAAGTTCACTCTCTATCCCTGCTGACAGGGTGTAGACAGAAGGATGTCCCAGCTATTCCCCACCCCGTTATCCTCCCTAGTTTTCCTTATGTTCAATTGGGTATGAAATGACAGCAACAAGTGATTGGGAAGCAAAAATCAAATTTCAGGACAGCTATATGACTCACAAATAGGTCGGATGCCTTCACCAACTTAAGAGAAAAGCAAGTGATAGTCAGCTCAGCTACCCAAGTGGTTCTAAGCAAGTTTATTGGAAGACCCCAAGACAACATCCCAGAGATGCTCAAGTTCTATGTTATTGGTGCACCACGCACAACAACATTGGTGTTTAGCATTTTGTGTGGTGTAGCCTTATCATTTACATTAGAACCCTAACTTCCTCAATTAGGTAAATAATTATTGTGAACTTCAATAATCATTCAGAATAAGTAAAACTTAACAATTTTCCAAGAGTCTAAAGTAGCTATATTATAACGCCTAATGCAATTCAATTATAGTTACAATAGGCCAGGAAAGGTTGGTATTAGGCTCAACCTAAGGCAAAGGTAAGTTTTCGCTAGCTGCAAATCATATTCTAAGGAAAAGACATATCAGAAGCTAAAAGACTGACTTCGAAGTGCGCTTATTCAATGCACTATAAGTAATGAAAATATGGATATTGTTAAATCTAAGAAAAAAAAAAAATTAAAACATCATATTTCATCAATGGGAAGTTCCATCAAAATTCTGTTCAATGGCATTGAATTTTATTTTCACAAATCATCCTAAAGCTAAAATATTTTCCCTTTTCAAAAGAGATAATTCTCATTAATCAAATGAAAGGAGAAGAGCACCTTTACACTTTAATATGTTTTCACATTAACATCAAAACAATCATCAGATTGCAACTAAACCCAGGAAATAAAAAAAATAAGTTAAAACGAATAGATGATACATACCCTGTTCGCTGTTCCAAGATTGCTGGAAAGTGCATCTTCACATAAGTGCAAGTACAAATTCCCAATAACACAACGGTAAGAAACGAATGAAAATTGAAGAGTGCAGACTGAAAACCACAAAAACACCAATTAATCACTGTTTTATTAAATAAAACCCAGTTCTTCAAACTACAAATAAAAATGTAACTTTACCATTCCTTGATCCTCTTTAAACTGACAGCTTTTCTTCCTTCAATTCTAAAAATAAAAAATAAAAGGTCAAATAACCAAATACACGCATTGATCTTTTAATACAAATATAAGAAAGGAAAGTAGCTAACTTTGAGCAGCATTTGCAGGTCAAGCTCAATGCATAAGCAGACACAACACGTAAAATAACTAATTTTTTTATAAATTAGAGAGAAATTTAAGAGTTAAAATCAGCTCTGTTTTCCCAATAAAGATGATTTTGGACAACCCAAAAAAGAAAAATGAATCAAATTAAAAGCAGATTAGGTCTGTAGAAATGAGCAAATAGAGAGCAGTGAAATGAAAAAGATAGGTTTTGAGTATACTTACCACCTAAACTGCTTGATTTTGGATCTGAGCTTTAGAAAGGCAGAGGAAAAGAAACGTTTCAAGGCCAACAGGTGTAAACCGTGAATTGAGTAGCAGAGGAAAAATTGTTTGTAAAACACAGAAAAAAATAATAATAAATAAAAGAATGTGAGCGAAAGTGGTTTCCAAATTATGAAAATGATTTTTTCTTAATTAAAAGTGATATTAAATAAGGCCTAACAAAGTCCACAGAAACCCATTTCTTTGTAGGGAGGGATCACTTTTATGGTAAATTATATTATGTAATCATTTTGCATCATCGCCTACATATCCAAATGCGCACATTTTGATATTGCAATTTATTTACAGTATAAATGATATATATTTATTATTTTATAAATAAATATTCATTAATTGTCAATATAATATTTATTAAATATAATTTTTTATATTTATCATTTTATTAAATAATAAAATATAATCTTTTATGTTAATCATTTTATTAATTATTGGTATTCATTTAATTTTTAATCTAATATGGTACATCTAATCATATTTTAATTTTTCGTTGATGTTCATTTAATTTTTTACAAATCTTGATGTTGATTGTTTAATACCTAATATCTTAGATTTTTTATTATAATCTATTTTGGTGCAAAAGTTTTGTGATTATTCTTTTTCTATAGCAAAAATTCGAATTTGTGATTCATTTTGGTATAATTTGTATTTATTTTATTCATGTTTATTAATTATTGCAAAAATATTCATTATTCATATGGACAATGTTCAATATTTTTTCATATAATATTGTACATGAGTTGATTATCCATTGAAACATAAAACTTTTTTCATAAAATTTGATATTCATTATTTAGTACTTGATATTTTTATTTTTTCTTTGATTATGATTTATTTTGGTGAAAAACATCTACGATTATTCATTCTCTACTACAGAATCTCGAAATTGCAATTCATTTTAGTGTAATTTTTTATTTGTTTTGTACATATTCATTGATTATCAGAAAAATGTTCATTATATACATGCACAATGTTCATCATAAATAATATTCATGTTCATTACTTTTTTATGTGATAATATACATGAGTTCATTTGTCCATTAAAAGTATATATATTTCTTTTTTAGAAATAAAAATAAAACTTTTAAAATTAAAATTAAATCAAATTACGTAATAATAGAAAATTTGAATCGAAGTACATGAATATTAATAATATAAAATTTGAATCAAAGTACTTAAATATTAAATCAATTTATTTTAGTTAGAGTAATAAAGACAAAAGAACAATAAAATGTCAAAATAAAAAAATAATAATAAAAAAAAAGAGAGATGTGAATTATAAAAACATGGTCTTCGCAATCAATTTTGGATACAACATTGTGGTCCAAGATAGCAATGGTAAAGGGGCGGGGCTATCCCACATCCTCTTCTTGCGAAGCAAATTTTTTTCATTTTTTCTATTACTTTGAAAGAATATAATTTATTACATTAAAAATAAAAATATTTTATACTATAAATTAATAAATATACAAAAACATGTAATTATACACATAAATATTTATATATACATCTAATAAATATAAAAACTTAAAAAAATATATTTAATTTTTTAAATCTCATGGGGATCCGCAGGGAGAAAGGGTTGAGATTCTTCACCTCATCAGAGCAGATCTCTACGGGAAGCGAAGAATCCCCTCCTCATTACCATCCTTAGTCCGTGGTGCACAGTATAACGAATGTCACTTTTATTTTATGCCTAAATCTTAGGGTGAGCAAGCGAATTTCATCAAATTGAAATAAAAAATCTTTGATTTAAGTAACAAAATATACAAACTAAATTGTATAAATTTGTAATTGAAATAGTACAAAAATTTGTATTTTTTGAATTGAAAACCAAATCGAATCATATTAGAACCATTCTAAGTTGAGAAAACCAAACCAAGTCATAGTTATATATATATAAACTAGATAACATTTTAATTATTAGTCTAGTTAACCTATTCCATTAGTATATACCACTAACAATTATTATACTTAATAACTAATAATTATATTATTTTCTAATTGTAAAATTAGTATTAAACATTAAAAATAATTTTAATTAACATTTATTATGTAAGTTATTAGTTATTATTTATTATTGTCTTTGAATGATTAAAAATGAAAATTGTAAAATTTATTTTATTTTAGTTTATAAAAATTAAAATAGAAAGATTAATTTTTAATAAATTAAAATAATCGAATATTTGAATCGATAACGAATCAAATCAAACTGCCCTAAAAGAACCTACAAATAAAGTCTTTGAATAATTAAATTGACTTAATCAAGGCAATTGCTTTAGTTTCATAACACACGGACTTGATTCTTTTGGATGTGTACGTCTTTGAAATATTAGTGTTTCATATTCAATTCTAATTCTAACTTTAATTTAGAAAAATTAAAATTAACAACCATCAATTCAAGTTATTGATTAGTATAACATTTATCATATAAAAAGAGAATTAAGGACAATTTTATTATAAAACATCCCATGTAAATAGGATGTAAATTTAAATTACAAATACAGGTTTCCAAATTCCAATTCTCACATGAGAAAAAAGAAATGTACTACTACCCATCCAAATTTTTCTACAAAAACTTGTTGGATTCAAAAAAATTTTGGACCTGCAGTCATTAGCTGTAGCTGAAGCTATCTTTTAAGCCCTGCCCTCATTTTCTCCAAAACTGGAGCATCCATTATATGGAAAAATCAAGAAGAAACTATCAAAGATAAAGCCTTTCAGTTCTGTTCTTCTATGTTCCAACTCTCTCAAGATTCTCAGACACAGTTTTCATCCTTGGACGAACCTCAGGGTCTGATTCTGTGCAAGCCAAGGCAACATGAAAAACTGCTAACACCTCCTTTTTAGCATGCACTTCTTGAAGTAATGTTGGATCAACCATATCCGATAGTGGGTTCTCTTCTTCAAATCCTTTCCGCACCCATCTTACCAGGTCCGGTATTTCTATAGATGTTGATGTAGTTGGTGATAGCTCTGGAGATTTTCCTGTCAGTAATTCTAGCAAGACAACTCCAAACGAATACACATCCCATTTCTGTGTTGGTCTGTTGCCAGGAACACGAGTTTCAGGGGCTTGGTAGTTGTTTGTTCTCTCGGTTTGGACCGATTTTAGGTATGGTAGAGCTTCACCAATAAAGCCACCTGAAGAAGAAGGATTATTACCAGTGATATTGATCAGTCTGCTTAGACCAAAATCAGAAATGTGAGCCTGGAATTCGATGTCAAGTAGGATGTTTGATGGTTTGATGTCACCATGGACAAATTTTCTCGGACTGCATTCATGGAGGTATGCTAATCCTCTGGCTGTTCCCTTGGCAATTCTCAGCCTAGTTGCCCATGACAGACTCTTTGACGGATGACCATTTCTCCCTGTAAAAGAAAATGATAATAAATTTCTACTAATGGTTGTATGTTGGTTATGTAAAGAATTGACAATTCGATCATCCATTCTAACATACAACCAGACAAAATACGTTGCTAATGCTGCTCTTAAACAATCTTAGTTTCATTAAGCCCCTAAAGGCACTCCTTACAAATGTGCCCTACTAAGCAGTTATATATTCAAGGACAAAAAAAAAAGGAATTTAAGAAGGAAGTCATGGCTCGTAGTTTGCACCACGATGCTCTGGAATTACAGCTCTCCCTCCCATGTAAGAACAAAATATAAGAATTTTCACCAATAAGTCTTTAATTTAGTGGTACTAAAGTCGTCGTTTTCAGAGATGTGAGATTATGAGTTTAAATGTCAGTCAGAATTTTATATATATTTATGTATATATGAATTTAGTTATCCGTTGATCCTGATTGTCCTTGATTTGAGATAGATAGGAACTCTAATTCTTTAAAACTGATTTTAGTCAAAAAGAGAGGTAAGACTTGTGGGGACAAGCCAAATGAGAGAGACATGCGGTCCAACTCAATAAAAGGGAAACATAAAAGCAATTGTACATAACTACATACTTATTTGAACATGTGGTAGGTCATGAATTAATCTTTTCATTTTCTCCTTGGTCCCTAACGGGATCCTAAGGAATGACAGCCTCTTAAATGACAACGACTCCTTTTTCTTTTTTTAAAAAAAAAATTTTTGTGACACTTAAAATGGGGGTTTAGCCACTAAGGTAGATGCAACTGTCATTGGATTCAGGATCAATATGGCTAGGATTTTGGAGAAAAAAGAAGAGATTGGCGCCGATAGTACTTAGATACTTAAGTTTAAGCAGGAAGCCGGAAAAGGAATAATGACTAAATGCTGAGGATGTCCTTTTAATGGTAAATCGTAATAAAATGAACTTGAACCATTAATAAGAAAGTGAATATTCTCTTAAACATGTAGGTTTTCCTATTAAGAAAGCACACATATTTGAAGACATTGTACTTGAAAGGAAGAAAGCAAGAAAAGAAATAAAGCCCACTTGTTTTAAAAAAATAAAGTTTAAAACTCAGAGAAAAGTGAAGAGAAAGCATGCAAAGCAACCTTCATAAAGTACCTTTAACCAAAGAATCCCAATTCACGTATAGACTTTGGAAGAAAGCTTCATAAATTACATCCTCAAGAAAGTCACTAGAGAGGATATGAACTCCTACAATAACAGAGGATCACAAAGCTAGAAGGAAAAGAAGCTGGGCTGTAGCATTGACTTAATATAAGCCAAAAGGAGCAGTGGGTCACTATTTTCAGGTCCCATTATAATGTGATTGGAGATCTTGAAATGCTCAAGTCCCATAATCATCAACCACTTGCCAATCAATCCATCCATGGCTAGGCCGATGGTGAGGGACCTACTATTGGGTAGACCTCAGACTCTCGGTTACAAGCAATAGTGCCTACCTAACTTTGCGATTCATATAATATTCACATCCAATCATTTCTGCTTAACATCCATGAAGTGTCATAATATAAGTAAATATTTCTTTTAATTAAAAATACAATATCCAAATCTTAGATTTGATCATTTCTAAATAAAACAGTACTAAATTACTAATCAATCTTTAATTAATTAAGTGATACTGAAGTCATCTCTAAAACTGTAAGTTTGCAAGTTAAATTTTAATCATAATCAAATTCAAAAAAAGTTAAATTTATAATTTTTTATTAGACAATCCATCCCTAAAAGTAATAGTCTAGGAAATTTGATTCTAGTGATCCTAAGTCCTAACCACTTTGTTAATTGAGTGATACTGAAGTCATCTTTAAAACTATAAGTTTGCAAATTAAATTTTAATCATAATCAAATTCAAAAAAATTAAATTTATAATTATTTATTAGACAATCCATCCCTAAAAGTAATAGTCTAGTAAATAATAATATACATTACAACAAAATAAAGTGGCCAGGACTTAGGATCACTAGAATCAAATTTCCCCTAGGCATTCCGATAGTGCCATTAGCAAGTGAAAGTGGGAGGACACAACGCGCATGGACCAAAAAAAGGGCGCACAATTAGGATGAGGCCATGGGTGGGTGCAATAAATCATAGCTGGTACCCCACAGCAATATTAATGTGGAGACCATAATGACTAACCTGTACATTAATTAGAGCCCATTCATGACCCTAAATTCCCTCTTGTAATACCAGCAAATCATAAGCGTTGCTACCAAATTCCCTTTCTGCACTTCCCTTCCCCTCCCATCCCAACAATCCATTGAAATCCCTCCTCTGACGAGACCTCCTCACTAGTAAGATGTTAGTGTGCAATGACTATCTAGCAGCAATCTTTTGCATATAAGTTAAAATAGCATTAGAATTAAGACATCTGCAACTGCAAATATATTTTTTCTAACTCAAATATCAATGATATGTAAATATTTTTATTATTTACTTGCCCCGACTGATTAAAAAAATAGACTTCATATGAATGCAAGAAAATTAAGGATCAAACGAGCAAATATCTAACAACAGACTCTAAAATGCAAAAACACTGACCTCGAAGAGCATTAGCCAAATTGCCATTAGAGATGAAATCACTAATAAGAAGCTTCTCATCAGGAGCCCAATAGTAAGCTCGCAACTTAACAACATTTGGATGCTTAACCTTCCCGATAACCTGAACTTCAGCCACAAACTCTCTATACCTCGGCTCACCACCCTCCCCAAGCCGCCTGACGGCCACCGGAATCCCATTTCCGAGCACAACCTTATACACAATCCCCAACCCACTTTTCCCCAACACATAAGCCGAAGCTCTAAGCAACTCATCCAACTCAAAGCTAAAACCTTTATCAATAGCCACAAGCTCACCTTCCACTCTTCCCTTCTCCCCACTCTCCCCTCTCTCCACATCTTCCCCTTCTTCCGAATCCTCATTTCGCAACCCATTAACGCACCAACACACACTGCAACGCCGCATCTTTTCGCTACCTCCCAACTTAGTCTTTCCTGTGCAGCTACATCCATTGCTATCATCCTTCTTTTTCCAATACACATACACTATAACCAAACCAATAAACGCTACACCTGCTGCATCAGCTAATGATATTAACACAATCAGTCCAGAACTTAACCCCTTTTTTGTATCACTATTATTATTGGTGGCTGGCGAAGTATTCTGGTTCGCTGGCGAGCTTGAGGAAGAATCTTTACAGGGTTTTTGAAGAGGAAAACCGCATAACATAGGATTGTTAAGGAAGGCAGTGGGTCCTTGGTTAGCAAACGACCCCGTTTGAGGTATTTCGCCGGTTAAATTATTGTTCTGGAGATCAAAACTAACGGTGACCGGTAAATTCCCTAACGATTTCGGGATTCTACCGGTTAACTGATTAAACGAAAGATTTAAGGTATTGGATAGAGACTTGAGTTCGCCGAGATCATTGGGTATTGACCCGTCGAACTGATTAGAGGAAAGATCAAGCTGAATTAAGTTGTCGAGCTCTGCCCAGATTCCAGCCGGAATTTCGCCGGAAAATTTATTTCGCGCCAAAATCAACCGCTGCAACTGCTTGCAATTGTTTAAATTCTCCGGCAAAGAACCCAACAACGAATTGTTGGAAAGATCAAGATTTTGGAGTCTGGGGAGGTTGCAGATCGAAGGCGGGAGCTGGCCGGACAGGTTGTTGCCGTAGAGGAAGAGGCTATGGAGTGAAGTAGCGTTAAATAGCTCAACTGGGATCGACCCATAAAAGTTATTGTTATGGAGATTGACTCGCCGGAGGTAGACAAGTGTGCCAAGCTCCGACGGGATGTAACCGCGGAGATTCTTGCCGGAGATTGCAATTCCGACGACACGTGGGTCGGGGAATCCGCTGATGTTCATGCAGGAAATGCCACTCCAGTGACATGGGTTGGCGTCCTTGGAATTCCAGTCGGAGAACGGGGAGGACTCGCCGGCAGGAGGTGGCTCGACGGCGGATTTTAAGGAAAGGAGGGAGAGGCCTTCAGGGGATAGAGAAAGACTTTGTTCTATATTACTTACAAAATGGAAGAAGAAAAGAAGAAAAGCTAAAGATTGGAACTTGACCATTTTATTAGGCTTGTTAGTGAGTGTAGTTCGTGGATTATGGAATATAAAGGAGAAGAGAAAGGGGAGGAAGAGCGAGCTGTATTTAAGAGTGAATAAGGGAATTATTGAGGAAAGGGGTGGTTGATGGGGGAGGATTTTACGAGAAAGAGACTTGAGCAAGCCGAGAGTTTGATTGAATTATGGCCCACCATCCCGCCAAAAAAAGAAACAGAAACATAGACAGGACTTTGCTAACTTGCTGCTCTTGCTAATGGGACTGAGATGAGAGGGGAGTAGAAGAAAAGCAATTGGCACACCAGACCTTTGTGTGCTGGTAGCGGGTTTTGTCCTTTATTTTGATAATTAATTATATTTTAATTAGGTTTCGAATTCACACTCTTAAATCGAACTGAGGGATGTTTTTATTTTGGTGGCAGATAGGTTTCTTTTTGTAGCTTGGGAACTAATGAGATTTCTGCTGTTGTGGAAACGGGTATAGTTTTGGGGTGTTCTTGCCTCTTGGGATCACTTTGGTTTGTTGTTGGCCTAGAAGTTTTAAAATGGTTGGGCAAGTGAAGTAATTCTGTGCTAAATTCAAATTTATTGGAGTTTAACTAAATATTTAAATTGCATTTGATATCACTTTATACGTTTCTTATTTTTTAAAAATAAAATTGAAGCAATATCAAACTCACTTTTGATATATTAATTTTTAGAACCTTACTATAATAAACTTTATAATTAATCTGATAATTAAACTTTGTAATTGATCTTTAAATCCCTTCCTCTATTGAAGATGTGTACCATGGCCCTAGTAAGCTTGACGGTCAGCATAGTACATTGTTCTATGTAATGACCAAAACGACAAGAAACACTCTCCTCTTGCTTATGGTGAGTTCAGGATCAGCTAAAACATGAATGTAGTCTCCCTCCTCAGGTAAATTACTAATATTAAGTCACTTCCATTTCTGGGGTCCTTGACAAAGGACAAACTGCCCTATATCATCTCCATCAGATGACAAAGAAACATAACAAAGGTTCCTAAAATGAGATAAAAAAAAACTTGCCTATACGGTAACCAATACATAGAAAGAAACCCAGTTTTGTAAACCTCACACTGTATGGTCGTTCCATCTCCAATACAGAAACTAGTAGCTGATAGTTTGTTGAGAATGCTATTTCCTGACAGTGGTATAGTGCTGTACCATTGTACCTATATATTATACTAATTAGTATGCATTAAGATTTTTTTTTTTTTAGTTAATTTAGATTCGGACTTGAAATTTTTCGGCCTTGGAGAAGACTCCAATATCACTTAAAAATAATGGTAAGTCCGTAGGGTCTTCAAGATCAACCATAATTAATCAAGCCAAATTACTATTGATTAACACTACATCTAGTTGATGGAATAAACAAATGGTTGGTGCAACCTCTTATCAACTATAATACTAAAAATATTCAAGAATTACTAAACCCAAAAGGTTGGATATTGAAAATGAATGTATAGGAGTACGAGTTTTTAAAGGGATAAAGATGTTTATATTATGCTATTAATCACATAATCAAGCTTACTAAACAATAGATAAACTAAATTCTTTCTATTTGTAGATTTTGTACCTAAAATTAGGAGGTTAATCTTCAGATCAATCTCTTTCATGTAACCAACCCCACTTTCTTAGAAAATAACGTAACAATCTCATTGACACTTCTGTTGCACATTTTCATGCATTCTTCTTGCCTGCTTTCTTGACTCATAGTAAAGACTGGTTTTAATTATTGTTTTACAATTGCTTAATGGAAAAGAACAAAATGATTATATCTCACTTCAATCATGAAAACATGCTTAGAAGCTAACAAAGGGAGGAGAAAGAGAGAGAAGGGTTCTTTCCAGCTCTATTGTTGTTTCTTTTGTTTGAGAATAGTTGAAGTACACTTTTTGAAAAATACAGCTACGATGTTATTATACACTCGGACATTAGCATATAAAAGTGAGGAAATTGATCGTATCATAAATCAATAATATGTATAGTGGTGATTTTTTGTTCATTTTGATATTCATATATACTTGTACACAATACATAAATAATAGTAATAAATCATTATTTTTAAACGTCAGCATCCAGAATATTGTGTTCTTCCAATAAAAGACAATATAGATGATAAAAAGCCAACAGAAAAGAGTTACTAAGGATTTGTTATGGGATCTTTTTCTTTGTACTGAAGGGATATAATGTAAATTTGTTTTATTTCTACCTTCCTTGAGGATGATTGAAAGGATACACTTGGTACAGAATTAGTTATTACCCTCATTTTCATCAGGTTATTCAGTGTGGGTCCAAAAACAGCCAAATTCTACCTAGCACACAATACGTCTAACGAAACCCCGATGCACCCTTATCTGTCCTAATTATTCACTTGAGGTCCCATCTCTAGCAATGTAGCAATATTATGAGAAGCTTATACGGGAAAGGGATCATGATGAAATATACATGCCAACCAACCCAACCCCTCACCCACAGAACCCACCCCCCCCCAACCCAAAATTTCTCCACATACTATAGATAAAATCATTCAGGAGGTCATAGATATAACTCCATCCTTGCCCTGACAATGTGATTAAATTTTGAGTTCATCCAGTATAGCACACACCATACCACACCACACCACACCACATTTTCCAGATTGCAACCGCATGTCATATAGCTCAAAGGCTGTAAACTTCTCACCACAAATATCTCACCACCTTCCGCTGGAAGTATTAACCAAGAGCTAATATGGAATTGCATGCAACTTCATGCATTAACTGTCGCAGCTGGTGGCACTGTAACAGCTTTCAAATCCTACAACAAACTAGACATTTCAACGTCTACATGCCATTTACTATTATTCAATCTAGTATTAATCTCCTGTTAAATACAAATATGCCAAAATCCAATGATTAAGCATATACAAAATGGAGTTCAAAATTTTCAAGCAACATTTTAAAACACGAGCAAAAAAAGAACTGCTAAACTCCCCACTTTCCACGTATTTTCTTTAAAAAGACTAAGAGAGACAGAATTACACAATGGAAAGATAATGGCAACAATATTCTCATGGTATTGACGATAAGCAACATCAATCCATAAATTGTTCAAGGAATCAACTCAAGAAAACCATTGATTAGAAGTGTCTGGTACATAAGATGCATTTCCAACCATCTCCATCGGATACTATATAGAGGGGGAAGTGCCCAACCTGAGTAAAGTTTTCTTACGCCCCTGCTACTTCAGTCATCTCCTGTTCCACTGTACTGGGTGTAACTGGATAGTATTGGTAGTGGAGTTCCCCAACATCATCACCAGATAGCTTCTTCCACCCATTTGGACCAACGTAATAAACTGATTAGAAATAAACATCCAATCCAGATTAGCTCATTAATACATGTATGCATGCAACTGCATAAAGACTGACCCACATGGAGATGTACATGTGCACGTGTGTGCACACAACACAGACACAGACAAAGAAAGGAGTACCGCTAGCAACTCCACCACTGGCCCCATCTCTGAATGTAGCATGATAAATAGATCTTCTAGCCAATTCTGCAGCTTCTTCAATTGACATATCATATCGGTACCTACAGTAAGTTACATTTTAGGTTAATAATCATCAATTAAAAATTTTTTAAAAATCAGCTCTCACTTTTCAATGGAGTCAATTAGATGACGAGAGGATGCTGTTATCGTGTTGGACAAAGCAACATCTTAAGTAATGCAGCTAAGGAAATTGATGAATTGGCCTCAGATATAATTAGGTAGATTATACATCCACCTAGCTGATAGAACATTGTGTCAATGCCCATCATTTTGATCAACTGTGAATTGTTAATAACAAACTACCTCTTTTCTTGCAACACAACCGCATGGGAGGACATGAAATGAAAGACCACCTACTTTATCATGCCATTAGAATTCTTCACATACATCCCACAATTGTCTTCAAAGCCTTTTCTTTCACCCCACTATTTCTCTAACAGAAATGTAATTCCCTCAGACAAATTCAAACGCCACTAAAAGTTTATTTTACAATTTGCATGTGCTTCTTGTTATTTTCTCATTATTGTCCACATTTTAAATGCATGCATCATGCATCTCAAAATTAATGCATCACTAGGTGTAATAATTCAATTGACAAGTAAGCAATAAGCTAATATTTTGCTCTGAAAGAGAAATTTATGGTAAATGCCTGAAAATTAATTTTCATAAAATACAGATCAACATGTACCAATCAATCATTGATACTAAGGAAAAGTAGTAAAAGGATAATTAACACTGACCCATTATCTAATACACCATAAGCATATGGGGAACCAGATCCAACAGAAAATCTTGTTCCTTTCAGTCTTCCTCCCTCACTGTCCACATAATATAGTCCAGGACCCTACAACAAAGAGAAGATTCAGCCTATGCAACATAGGAATAGAAAAACACAACAGAGTACACTACATTTACATGTAATTACCGTTTCATCCCATCCAGCAATCATGGTCCCAACAGACAGGCCCATTCCACGATAGGAGTATAGTATGTTTGCCAGAAGCTTTGATGCCCCTGTAACTGAAATTCTACGCTTGTTTGCCAGTTCATGTAGCCGACACTGCCCAACAATTTCCATTAACACTTGGAAAACAAATAACAACGAACATTAAAGGAATCCCAGATTTAAATATAAGGAAAATTTTTACTGCAAGCATATTGAATCCTATGCAAAAGTAAATACCAAGGCATGCATAGGTGCTCAAAGTATTTTCCTTCCTAGGTGATTGGGCAGCAATGATTACCAGAGGAAGTTGGATCTTAAATACTATAAAACAGGAAAAAGAACCTTTAGAAGCAACATTTTCACCTTATTCAGTATGAAGCTAAGATGAGTCCGAAATGTTCATAGGTTAATCCATAACATTATCAGACATCAAACACATATAAGCTTCCAATTACTTACCTCTTCTGCCTGACATGCATCTGATGTGGCAGAACAGATGGCTAGAAATGTATATAGAAAATTTCCTTATTTTAGAGCAGGCTTTAAATATTTCTACATTTTTTGTTGATTTTCAGTTTCCCATTGCAATTCCATACAACCAGCTCTTGAATAATAATGATTTAAATGTAGGATTAGCAACCGAAAGTATAAACAAAAAATGAAGAATTACAGATTAATCCCACAAGTGACATAAATCAAGCAACTGTGAAAATGTCAAGGCAATTACTAAGACTCCATATCATCTCGAGAACTATGCTTAATGCATTCAACAGGGTGCAAAGATAGTGGCTGTAGCTGTAGGAAGTCCTTCATCTAAAAGCCAATGACTACATCTACAGTTGCATAGAAGGTCACACAAAGAACAAGGCTCTAATTTCATTATAAAAGAATTAAAAAAGTGCAAATAATACAAAATTGCTTGCCTACAATCTTAGCTACAATTTTCAGTTTGACGGAGCCCTTTCCGAAGGTATCATCACCCTTTTCACATTCAGAAGTAGCCAACAAGTCCATGGCAATAGAACAATATCTAAGAAGGCAACAAAAGTGGATTACCTTGATGCCCAGGTTTCTGTGCCAAAACTGGCAGTCAGCGGCTCCTCCAGCCATGGTACCAAGCATGTAAGGATTGATTTCAATGATTTTTTTCACCGACTGTGATGCTGAAAAATCAGATAAGAAATTGTATCTGTTCTTTAGAGACACGTTCAATCACTGTTAGCAACATATATGCTGGTTTGCAAGTAACAATAAAGAGAAAGTAACAGATTTTGATGGCTTCCGTATGCAATGCAAAAACTAGAGCACATAAATACTGCAAAAAAAAAAATTAAAGATGAACTAACATGACACACAACCAAACTTCTTATCCACTCAATCATAACATAATAACAACAATACATACAAATATAGCCTCCCATGCTAGCTCGAGAATCAGCAGCAACCATAACACCCCCTTTAAAAATAAAAGCAAGTGTAGTTGTCCCCTTAGCAGGCTTCACCATTTGCACTGCTTCCTTCTGGAACCCATCAAACTAACATACCCAAAAAAATAAAATAAAGCAAGCAAATAAAACCAAAACAAACCCAATTCAGCTAATACAACATCAAAATTAAAATCAGAACACTCACATCAGTAGTAACAGGAAGCTCAAAAGAAGGCACGGATGAAAAACCATCAACCATACTGCTCGTCGCCCCAAAGGGCGGCGCCGCCGATTCGAGACCGCTGGTGTCAAGCTTCATGATCTGAAAAGCAAACAAATTTATTCAGATTAAGCCAAAATTAAATAAACCCATTTAGGAAAAAAGCAAAAAGATATTTGGATTGGGTGGCTACGCGATCGTGATTGGGATAGGGGATCAGAGTATATAATAATAACAAACCCTAGGAATAGAAATAGATCAAGGTATTGACAATGATGAAATGTAAGTTTATCTTACCAATTAAATAGAGACTGGGAAAAGCACCAATTTTAAGCAGAGATTGAAAGAGGCAACGATTTGTGATAGTAATGGAGGGAATTTGCTTCAATAAACGTTAAATATCAGAGTGTACATAAACTTGTCTTGTGCTAGGGGCAAGGGCAAGAAGCTGATTCTGGGACCGGGCTTTGAACTGGGTTTTTTTAGTTCTGGTCCAATCGATAATCTGTAATTACTTTTTTAGCACCTTGCATCTTGAATTTTTTTTTTCTTTTTTTTTTTTGGGTTAATTTGGTTTCGACTATAGTATCTTAATAATTTTTTTATACCATTCTTGTAACTTAATCAAAATCTATTAATAAATATTTAAAGTAATATAATTACCATAGTTTAATCTTTTATATGATAAGACAAATTCTGAGACAAACATTTGAATATCTAATTATTTATTAAACTTTTTTATCAAATTATTTACTTTTATTTTTGCGATATATATATCCAATTATTAAATTATTTATCAAATTTTTTGAGATTAAAAATATTTAAGGAGGATGTGTTGTTCATTAAATTTCTTACATTTTGTACTATAAGTCAAGTAGTTAATAGCCCAATGGTAGCATTTTGACCAACTCAGGTAAAACCTCTTGAGTTTCATCTAGTAAGTTTTGTTAGTAGCTAGGATTGTTTTCTTTATGTTTTTTCCTTTTTGTCAAGCATGCCACTGATGATTTTAATGAGCATTTTAACAGAGAGATTTTAATCACATTTTGTTAGAAGTCTCTCATAACATAATTAGTGGTGGACCATTTTTATTTTTTTTTGTTAATTGATACTATTTTCATATTAGTTTTCGTTTATAGTGAAATAGTCATTTTTTACCTTATAAGTTTCACTATAAACAAATTGATATATCTAATAAGTTATTTCAAAATTGTTTAAAAAGTATATAAAATTGACTTTATGTAATCAAGATTAAGTTTAATTATTAAGATAAATTATTGAATTGAGTTTGAGTAGTAAACTATCAAACTTAAAAAACTCGTAAATCGATATAAAAGTAATAGATTAAAATAAATAATAATTTAGTCAAGTTGAATTAATATAAAATTTCAACTGATCATGTTAATATAAATTTGAAATTGCAAAAAATAGCATATTCGAATAATTAAAAAACCTTTGAATCATTTTAGAAGTAACAAATTTTTTTTAAAAAAAGATCGTGCTGGCTATGGGGTTCGAACCCATGCGCACTTATGTGCAGAAGATCTTAAGTCTTCCCCCTTAACCTCTCGGGCAAACCAGCAGCTGCAGAGCTGTGGAATCAAAGTTTATTATATAAACAATGAAAAAAGAGGTATCGTGCAGTTACCTTTCTGACCTTGGAGTTCCAAACAGCCCATGTACAGACATTTTGGGCCTTTCACATCGAATAATTGCATGCATTTAATTATTCAAGACAACAAAGTAGCAATCATGCAGAGAACTTGGACACCCGGCCCTCCAAATAGGGAAAGAAATTTCAATTTTATTAGGCCTGTTTAAAAATGGAAAATCAGAAGCAATTGCTTGTTCTAATAATTAATGTGATTTCAATTTGATTACCAAAATAAATCAAATAATTAATATAAATTATTATTTTTACGATGAGGAAGCTCTCGCTAATAAAGAAAGTTAATTTATAGATCAATTAAAAACTATAAATTCAGTTCCATGAATTACAATTTCAAATACTCTATCATTTTAATTAAGAATATCATAAATAAATTTTACCATTTTTCATATTTTTAATATATTATTATGTCAGTATATGGATAAATCAAATTATGTCAAATCTATAAATTAAATTTAATATTTTAAAAAATAATTTAAATAATCCATCATAATCTAAAGTAGTAGTACTAAAGAATTTCCCTTAGTATTGATTAGATATTATGACCATTTATTTCTACTAGGATAAACATGACTCAGAATTTTCAAAAACATTTTGTTTATAAAAATGTGATCATTGCGAGTTATAAATCAGTTGACAAATTGAAAGGTAAAAGAAAAAAAAAACGTGGAGTACGTACACCAATTTTCACCTTTTCCATTCAGTAGTTGAGAGGGTAAATCAATTAAAGCCACAAACAAAATAATTACAGGAACAGTAATGATCACATTTATGTTTCAAAATTGAAAGTAATTAGAAGGAGTGGTCAATGCCCCATTGTCGGCAATGTTTTAAAATCGGACCAAATTGATTGATTAAATTGGTCAAATTGAGAATCAGATTCATATCAAGTTTAATTTGATCTAAAGCAGTTTTTGATATTATTTTTTTATTTTTAATTATTATAATTATATTTATATATTTATAATATTTTTCAAAATTTTTAAAGTTATTTTAATATTATTTTTTTTAATTTTATTTATTATTAAACTAATTGAACTTGATTGATTAAATCGGTCGAATTAACAAACTTGCTAATTGATCAACTGACTAGTCTACTGACTGGTCCGATTTAAAAAATATTAAGAATTACTTTCACATCATTTTAAAAATTATATTTAATATTTTGACAACTCATAATTTATAATAAAATTTTCATTTATGTCCTTAATTATATTTAATATGAAAATAAATATATTTTGCTAGTTTGATAATTAATTAAAATAAATTATAAAAATTTAATTATAATTAATAAAAGTGAACATATATTTTGAAATATTTAAAAAAAAAATAATCAATATAGAGGATACATATGGGTAGGGCTCACATCTAATGATGCTATATGCTCCAAATGCATGAGTGTGATGATTTAAGTGTCTTTGGAGCTGTCTTAATCTATGGTCTTATTGTGTGCGTACCATGCAAATAGAAGCTGGCGATTAGCAATTAATTAATTATTCCACTTTAACTTGCTACTAAATTCAACGAGAAAATGTATAGCGATGAAATGGCATTGAAAGGGAAAATTATGGTCTGTTGAAATTTTACAATAAATTTTTTGAATAGACCAACACAAAATAAATCACGTACAAAATTAAAATAAGGTTTAATTAGGTGAAATATATATATATATATATAATTTTCAAATCCAAAAATAATAAGAAAATGAAATAAAAGATAAAGCAATCATTAGTTGGGTTTGCTTAAAAAATGGGTCCAATTGATCTTCACTGAATTTTAGATAAAATAAAAAAAAATAGTATTTAAAATTTAATATTTTAACGATTGACCATAAGATTGTCCTCATCCAAAATTTATGAATTTAAATGATTGACTCTACAACATATGTAGAATTTTAGAATTGTAAATTTCACGTAACAATCTATCATTGACTATAGTGAGAATTTATATTTTAATATTTCAAATTAAAATTTACAAATATTCTTTTGAATAAACAATCTATAAGAGATTATTAAAATAAAATATTTATAATAAATATTCTTTAGTTAAAAAATAGAAATTGTTCAAAACTCTTATTTTATAACTGTGACACATAAATAACACAAAATTCGTTCAAAAAAACTAATTATGCATATATTTTTATTAAAGAAACAAAATCTTTTATATTTCAATTCATATTTAAACAAATAGCTTTTTGTGAGTATTCATAAATATTTGATTGTTGAAATATATAATCGTAGCTGAAATTTTTTGTAAATTATTGGCTATTAAATTTATAAAATAATTTTATTAGAGTCCATTATAAATAACTTTATAATTAAAGAAAAATCATGATTTTAGCCATTAATCAAGAAATTATAAATCTATGAAGCATTGATTGTAAAACAAAATACAATTTCAAATGAACGTTTCAAAATAGTGACTTTTCTACAGTAGCCAATAGCCATAGCCGTTAAAACCAATTATAGCGAAGTCCAATGATTAGTGAAGTGGTTAAATAATGAGTTTGATTTTTCTGTCAATACTAGAACATGATAAATTTCTTTAGTGTACTATGTTGATATACGAGAGACTTTTTTAAAATTACTCGCAAAATATAATAAAATATTAAATTTAAAATACTTTTACCATATTGAGAAAAATAATGATAATAATAAAGGAGTTCAATTATAATAGCCACCAAAAGAGGAGAAAAAAATATAGAAAGAAGCATCAGTCTAAACTTCAATCTTTTTAAAACACTTTCTTATTCTAATGTCAAAATTCAAATGATTATAAATAATTAATAAACAAGACCAGCTGTGATTTGTATATCTTTTCAAAATCTAAATGTCTTGAATATAATTTTTATAAAGAAAAGTTTAAAAATTTCTTACCCAAAAAAATTTAAGCACAGAAAGATGGTCTATATTTTATTAGGCACAAAAAATATATTTAATTATTAAAATATGTAGACATATATATATATATATATATATATATATGAGATAAAGAGTTCAAATTATATGAGCTTTTATAGTAATAAATATTTTTGATATACTAAAAAAGGAAAAATACAAATTTATTTTTATTTTTGAAATATATACCCATTACTTAGATATTATATTTTCCCCTTGCGGAAAAAAAAAATAATTGCATTTGGGTCAACGGTTTTGTGTAATCACCTCTCCTTTCTCTTTAGGTGTTATTAGCAAGTTAGTCGACACATAATGGAAATCATGGAGCCGCATTCTATGGTAGAACTCAGGACTTTGAAGATGCGCATCGACGCAAAAAGTCTTTGATTTTGACCCAAAAGGAAGAAGTGATGCCTTTTGTTCATTGTGCTCCCCAAAATTAAGACCATCACCATTTTAGCTTTCGGTTATGTGCATGTCTTTGTGGTCCCACAATTTTTAAATTTTTTGGTTACTACCCCCTAATTAGTTTATATTTCTTTAATTCAAGACAATCAAGTGTCCTTATAATTTGGTTATGATCCTAACATAAACATTCTGTTAATTGAAGCTTATACTATAATGTAAATGTTGTATTACTGCATACTCAATTTCAATTCTGTTACCACAATAATTCTTTGATTAAAATTGAACTCATTTTAAGTTAGTTAAGTATCACATGGTCAACAAAAAAAATTTTTCCCTAAATGTTACATCAAGTTAATAACGACTTGTGTCTTATTTTCTTTTTCCACTATCTTTTATTTAATTATTTGCTAATGTTTATTAAAATAATATGAATTATTTAGATTAATTAAATTATATTTTATTATAAGTAACATAAAAAAAGTTGTAGATCAAAAAGAGTTTTAACTCTGATAAATATGAGACGCTTTTAATTCTTAATTACATTTTTACTATTTGGGATTGTCAAAAAAAGTTAAAAAATTATAGATCATAATGATCTAACCACTGATCAAACTAAAATCTATACTTTGAATCTTTATAATCGTTTTCGTGTTTGACTAATTTAGGAAAACTAGTGATGACAAGAATAAAAAGGATTAATATGCAAAGAAGGATAAAAGCAAATTGGAGAGATAGAGAGAAAGAGAGAGGACAAATAGTATGTGTCAAGGAACGACATGGGAAAAAAATTGGAAGTAGGTCAATTTAGGCCTCTTAAGATACAAGAACTTGCCATGTTGACAGAATTTAAATATAAAGGTGTAATTATTAAATTTTTAAAATGCACATCATCATAATTAATTTGGACAAACTTGAAGGGGTATATAATAAGTCATCTAATATAAAAGAATTTATATATATATATATATATATATATATATATATATATATATATATATATATATATTGTGAGACTTACCATAGAGGTTGGTTCGACTAGGCCTTCTAGATCATCAAAGTGATAAAACTTGGATGCTCTTAGTTTGACTCTTGCAAGACAACAAAAGTGATAAGAGTGTCCAACCGGTTACCGAAAGCTCACATTGATACTTAAGTCAGTTATCTGATAGGGAGATAAAGTAAATGATTATAAAGTGTGAAAAATATATAGTGAGATCTTTTATATAAGAGTGACTTATTTTTCTTATTGTAGTAAGATTTGGATTCTATCTTGATTAAGAGTATTGCATTTTGATGAGAACTAACTTTCTGATGAGAAGTTATTATTTTTTGATGAAGATGAGTGTAGGTTGACTGTCCTTTAGTGGATTGAACCACATTGGATTATGAGTTCAAAATCGATCTTAAAATATTGATATAATTAACGAAACTAACCCCAACCTTATATGTGATTAGACTTAACTTATATATATATATATATATATATATTGCTTTCAAGACAATCTAACTATGATATTTTATATATAATTATATAATAATAAATAATTTATATATAATATAAAAAGTTTTACATATTCTAAATATCAATATATAAGTCTTACTACAATCTCTAAATTTATATATTAAAATAGATTTTATACTTATTGGATTAAAAGAATCACACATTTTTCATCATGTTGTGTGATTTTATCAATGCTTTCGTTTAAAAGTAATTTCAAATATTTTATTCTCAATCCACACTACATAATTGAATTAATTTACATATAAATATAAAAAAAAAATTACACATTTGTTATCTTAATATATAAATTTTCAAATACAACAATATTAAAGATAATTTATATATAACTACATATATGAACCTATAGTTTGTATAAAGTTGCATACTATGATGATTTTTTTTCGCTTTTTGAATTAAAAAAATCTTACATATATTTCATTAAGTTACACCTTAGTATATTTTTTTCAACAATTAGTGTAAAAATATAATTTTAAATATTTTAAATTTAAATAAAAAATGCATATAACTATGAATATATATTACATAGAGTTAATATGGATATATACTTATTATTATAAAATTTTACATATTATGATGGACTTCTATATTTATTAAGTTGACAAATCTATAAACTATTTACTAAAATATGAAATTTATATGATAATTGTTCCATTAGATAATTTTATGATATTTCCATTCAAAAAATCATAAAAAAATTATAATCAATTGGTTTTTAGAAAAATATGAGCAATTATAATTTAAAACTCCATACTTAAACGTGCTTATTATACAAAAATTCAAAAATAAGTGACCACTGGGAAACACCTGAATGAACACCATTTTAATGACAAAGTAAGCTGACACATAAACTGTATCAATCACCAATATGTGTAGAATATATGAGATCAAGTTATAAGTTAAAAGTGTGACAAGATATATTATGTTAAAATAGTTATAAATTTTATGACAAATTTATTTGCCATAAAAATAATTTTATCACTATAATGGTCATAAATTTTGTGATAAATTTATTTGTCATAAAAAAAATTATTACTATAAATATATTTTATTGTGATGAATATATTCATCACAAAAGTTATACACTATTGTGACAAAATATGAATTGTCATAATATACATATTGAGACGAGGTTATTTTTACGAATATGGTGACAAATCAATTTTATTTCAATATATTTGTAGTGATAAATTTAATATATACTGTGACAAATTATTTTGTAGCAAAACATTAAATTTTTTTGTAGTGATTGGATGAAAAATTTAAATATCAAATTGAAGATTTTACATAACTTTCATTTGAACATGTTATTTAGTTCTATTAAATATTCTGTATCTTTTTGTATTTAGTAAAGTAATCTATTTCATTACATAACAAAATCATTATAAGTTTTAGTATTGAAATAGGTTCTAAAATATACTTAATTATGTGATTTATTTCTTTTAGTTTATACAATAATAATGAGGTTACTAAATTTATGTTAAAAAAAAAAAGAGTGTTCATCTTAGCATATCAATTTTTATAGTTTTGTCTTGTTATATGATTATATCATTACCTATATTTATAAAATCATTTCAAAGAGATAAAAACCAAATCATACAATATAGTGAATAATGCATAAAAATATGAAAAATTTACATAATTTATACCTTAATTTGTAATTCTTAACCAAATACATGTCTGATATATCATAGTTTAATTCTCATTTGTACAAATATTTTTGATGTATAAAATAAATATTCCTAAATAATTGCACACATTATACAAAATCAGATAATTGTAATTAATTATATTTTTAAGGAGTCCTCCTACACATTGCGAAAAAAAATGTTTTTCATGAAAAAAAAAAGCATGAGAATTATGTCATTAAGGTGATAGTAGAAATCCAAATAACGTGAAAACTGAAAAGTATGTAAGTATTTCGGTGAAGTGAAAGCAACGAAAGTAACTAAAGAAAAGAAAGGCAATAGATGTTCTTTCTGATCATCAAACTGCAAAAGCAGTAGTGGAAATCATATGTATCTTGCATGGGAGGTAATGCTTGTGTTATGCATATTTGTTGTTTGTTGGTGGTTCCTGAGATGCCTGACTTCGGAGGGAAGATAGACGGCTATTTATTACAGCCATTGCCTATTCCATGTGACTCTTGAATAACATGAGAACTTGATCAAGCAAGTGTCTCAGATTTTTTTTTTTTTTAAAAAAGTCATGTAATATTAATGGATTAATTATGACAAATTGGTGTGTTAGAGTGAATGATTAGATTGAGAACATGAATTCATTTAGGAGAATAGAATGTGAAAATGGACTCACAATTTTGTTCTTTTTACTTTTTAGCAGTATAAAATGATTAATTACAAAATGAATCTATATATTTTATTTTTAGAATATTTTTAAAATTAGACGGAACTGATCTATTAGACTGATAAAAATAAAAAATCGATCACTAATTTATTTTAATTCAGAATTGAAAGTTGATTAAAATTGAAAAAATGATTAAAATAAAAAATCAGATTAAATCAATTCAATTTAAAATTATGTCATTTAATTTTTAAAATTTACATGGTTTTATTTAAATTTTAAATATTAAAAATATAAAATTATATCTGCAAAATAAAAAGTTGAGTCCTACCCTCAACAATTATTTTCTTATCATTGAAAGAGAGAAATTTAGTGCTGGTGGTACACACAACTTGCACCACTATTGAGAAGATCAAAACTAAGATCATAAAAAATGTTCCACTTCCACAATCTTCAATAGCAGTTGGTCAAATCCAACCTTTT
>CATIWR010636617.1:0-52070 GCA_949677035.1 Omphalea diandra | reverse complement strand
ATATATATATATATAAAGAGGAGATTACAAATGAACATTATAGAGATGAAACTATGGTGTTTTAGTAATGAACCTAGAAAATTTATGTATTTAAGATTAGGAACATATGAATAGATTAATTACCAAAAAGAAAGAGATTGGACTGGTGAAGAAATCAAATGGCTTTTTCTTTGACTCTTTAACATATTTGGCAAGGCTCTTTAATGTACATTGGCACCAGTTTAGATTCTTTATTTGGTTGACATCAATGAAAGATAAAAGAATTTTTGTAGTTTGCTTTTCTGTTTTAGTGGCCTTTGAGAAAAGAAGAAACCATGAACACTACAAAATCTCTTTTGAAATCGTCTCCATCAGCTTTTCTTTAGACAATTTATGGACCCATTTTCTTTGTGATTGCACTGCCAGCAAATAATTGTCGTCGTTATCTCCATGATTGTAGCAGTTGCTTATATTTAGTTGTGTTAATGTCATCTTTTGCCTCAACAATAGGGTTTTTCCCATAAGGCAAGTTCAATGTATTAATAACATCTTATTCATTAAGGACTAGTTCTTCATTCTCCAAAATAATGTAGTCCTACATTAATCATCTTTTTCTACTAAATGCTTAATTGTCCATCACATTGGGACAATGTAAGTTTTAGTAGGGTCCCAAATCCAATGTCTTTAATTGCTTTACATTGTTCTTTTGTTAGTTCTCCTATCATATTGTGTAGCCCCGTTGGTGACATTCATGTTTGCTTCTTTTTCATCATTTTAAGCTTTTTTTCTTTTTCTTCTTTTTTGGTTTTGTCTAATCAGATTGATTTGTTATCTTTTTTGTTTGTTTTGGTGGAGCAACAGGAGGTTCTTTCTCTACTATCTGATCAGTTATGGTAGTGTCTCCTATATGAAGCATTTGTCTTAATGGTATATCACAAGTTGATTGATCATCTTGATCATTCAGCCTTGCAGTGGTCTTTTTTATTGATCTTTGTTTTATGTGCAATTACCTTCAATCTCATGTTTGCTATGAAAATATGAATAAATGATTAAATGTTAACTGATATTCTAACAAACAAGTACTTGTCGGTAAATATTAATACAAAAAGTAATAATGAACTTGTAGCCAAATTGTAATGAACCTATATTTCATTCATAATGAAGCTACACTTTATAAAAAATGAACTTACAATTTACAAGAAAATGAAATTACAGTTTATAACAAATAAACTTAAATCGTATAAGAAGCAAACCTACACCTTATAAAAAATGAACTTATAGTTAATGAAAAATAAACCTATAGTTTAGAAAAATGAACCTACAATTTTTTTTTAAAAAAAATGAACCTATATTTTATAAAAAAAAATGAACCTATACTTTTAGAAAGAATGAACCTATACTTAATGAAAAATGAAATTAGAGTGTAGAAAAAATAATATTACAGTTTATAAAAAATGAACCTATACTTTTATAAAGAATAATTCTACACTTAATGCACAATGAACCTAAATTTTAGAAAAAAAAAATAAACTCACAATTTAGAAAAAATGAATCTACACTTAATATGAAAAATGAACCTAGGGTTTAGAAAAAATAAACTTACAGTTTACAAAAAATAAACTTACACTTTATAAAGAATGAACCTACACTTAATAAAAAAAAAATGAACCTACACTTTATAAAAAATGAACCTACATTTTATAATGAATATATAGATAAATATTAATGAATATGGAGTTTATTCAAAATGAAAATGAAAAAGAAAAACCATAAACCCTAATAAATTTTCAAACCTTAATAATTTATCATATAGTCATTTAGGAGGGAAGTGGAATACGTTATATTAGGATTTTTGCTTACTTATGTTTGTATAAATAAAAAGAGAATAGAGAAGGAGAAAGTTGGCATAGGAGAAGTAAAGTTCGACGACAAAAATCGAAATGGAGAGAGTGAGGGTTATCAATATAGAGATTATGAGTGATAGTTTCAGTGAAGAAGAGTGCGAGAGAATGAAAAGGTTTTTGTGTTGCATGGAATTACAAAGATATGTAGAATTTGTTTATTAAGTGAGTGTAACAGACGTTAATGTGTAAAGGAGAGGAGGCACATGATTTTTTTCTCTTACATATGATGGATGCATGGTAACGAACCCTCTAATAGAAGTTAGGGATTGACATGGGCCGAGCTCACATAAATATCACATCCCAATTTTTGGTTTGGGCTTGGCACAGAGTCAAACGCAATCCCTTGAACTTGATCTTGAGAAGAAAAAAGTATGAAACAAGCCCAAATCAGGCTAGTACAATTTTTTAAAAATAAATATCTTTTAATAAAAAATATTTATTTAATAAAATAATTCACATATACATTCACATGCACATGTAATTAACCCTAACCCATATAAAACATATGATATGCTCATAAAATAAGTGCTGTTTAAATTATAATTTCTTTTTAACTCAAAATTATAGTAAAGTAGCTTTATACAATTAATATTTATTTCACCAATTTTTTTATTTAAGAGAAATCATAATAAAATAATCAATATTATTATAAAAACAAAGTAATCAAGCAGTATCCTCTTATAGTTAATGTCTAATGCCATATTTTTTATTTTTAGTATATATTTATAATATTGTTTATGCATTAATTTAAATAATGTATATTTCAATACAACACATACAATGTATGTAATATTTACTTATTTTACCTTAAATTTGTTTTTATTAGCAATATACATATATTACTTGAAATTCATTAAAATTTATTTAATTTTTGAATTTATACTAATAGTTTACATATAAATAGTTATAAAAATATTATTATTAATTTATTTACTAAAATATAAATAATTTTATTTACTAAAAATAGCCCACAAGCTACATGGCCCTTCGCTCACTCCTAACTTAAAGGGCAAATTATATTATACACCCTCTATCCACGATACTTTGTGATCCATGGGTTCAAAACACGTCGTGGCAAATATAAAAATCTCTTCCGTAATTATTATTTTGTTTCTTTTTTTTTTTGCTTTAAACATTACTATTTTGTTTATTTTTTTACAAACTTTTTTTATTTTAAATATACATATTTATGCTTTTATGTATCTCTTTTTTTATTTTTAATTACATTAACATTATTGTTGTTATTATTATTATTATTATTATTATAGAGTTATTTTTCACCAAAAAATTAGTATAAATTGTAGGTTTATCAATTTTAACATTATAAAAGAAATTGAAAATATTAAAATATTTGACTATAAAAAATGAATTTATAGTTTACAAAACATGAATTTATAATTTATAAAAAATGAATCTGTAGCTTATAAAAAATGAATACACGATTTACTGATAACAAATTTATAGTTTACAGAAAATGAACCTATAGTTTATTAATAAACAATCTACAGCTTCTAACAAAATAAACTTATAGTTTACAAAAAATGAACCTACAATTTACAAAAAATAAATCTACAGTTTACAAAAAATGAATTTAGAGTTTATTAATAATGAATTTATAGTTTATACTAAAATGAATCTACAATTTACAAAAGATCAATCTACAGTTTATATCAAATAAATCTACAATTTATAAAAAAAAATGAATTGACAATTTACACAAAAAATAAACTTACAATTTACAAAAAATAAATCTGTATAATTCTTCAGAAGATTAGACATGCATTTATTGACCCAAAAAAAAGACACCTTTCTCTTTTATACGTGTAATGTACCCCCTGTCGATACCCCTGATCTATATTGCAATATCAACAAGGATCCATGATATAACAACTCTAGCTGTGAGTGACATCTTTTTGCATTTTGCTGGATTTTCTTTTCTAATCCATGCTTGCCACATCAACAAAATTAGGCATCAATGTGCTCGAAATTGACTTTGGTACGAAATTACAAAAATTAAAAAAAGGGTCCGTAAAACTGCCAAATTATCATCGAATTGTAAAAAGTTATATATCTAATTAAACCATTGGTTCCGGCTATCCAAAATCCAAGCTTTTGGCTATCTACATTCTATTGCGAGCCATATTTACATGTATGATGTTTATTACACGGCAGTAGAATAATACCGTCAATCCTCTACTCCTTTGGCTAGTCGAATCAAATCCTGTTCATCTCGATAATAGAAATGCTCATTCCTTTTCTGCAATTACTACAAAAACATCTTTCAGTGACCACTTCTTCCCCTCAATTTTGGCCGGTGGATTGATGATGGCTCTTTCAGCATTAGCCGCATGATAACCAATGGCAATCTCTCTCCTCTGCCTGGCTCGCAAGATTATCTCACAGAAGCTCAATTCCTCACCGTCTCGAAGGTAGAGATCTGCCTGCCTGATGTGCAACTCATTTCCCTGAAGAAAGCAAAAGAACTCATTACTGATCAATAAATAAATTAGTCAGGTAAAAAATACAAAGGACAAAAATTAGCAGATTTAGAAGGCCAAAACCAACGATGATAAACTAATAACTTCACTGTAAAATTTTATCAAAGATAACATACCTCCTCTGCAAAGAGTTCTTCCAACACATGATTTATTTGTCGATCCTCTGCAACCATGGCCAACGCCATGCTGACAAGCTCATTTGACAAAACATAGTCACTGATTTTTGACATGGATAATAGATTTTAGTTCTAGGATCCAGATTTCACTAATTATTACGGATTTATCTGAAGCTTGTTGCATCTCCCCTATCCAAGAGCCTTGTGAGAAGCTTCCTCTGTGAACTTGGGTCATCGTAGCCTCACTATATGGGAGGCGCTTCGCCTGCAAGCAGGAGAATCACAGCAAATAAATATGAAGGATGAAGCAATAAAATTTCATAATATCTGTTTTCTGTTTGTATTTTACATTCAGTTATTGACGAAGGATTGACCTAATGCTATTTGGGAAAGCATGAAGGCTACCATGATATGGAGTTTGCCATATTGTCAAGGGTAGCAAATCAATGCTTTTTTTCTACCTTTGGTTGAATTAAAACGTCTACATTAGGAGCACAGTTCTCAACTTGGAGTTAGAGAAGTAAACTCAAAAGTACCTCTCAACAGGAAAACAAATGTCTTAATATTTAGTTTATTGCAACATAACCTTCATGAATACAGTCTTGACCTTCTTATTTTTTTGTTAATTGAAAATAATGGGGCCTTTAAGAGTTTGAAACCCAGATCTCTTGCACTATTGAGGCAAGCACTCGCCCACCAAGCTATTAGTCCAATAGTGTCTTAACAGTCTTATTGATGTTGAATAAATCCAGCATCTCAAAATTTGCATGTTCTTTCAGAGCAACACTTATTTTAGAAATGTCTTCTCTAAATCCAATTTATCCCACAGGTTCTAGTTCAATCATGCATAACATAAGTGAAAAAATGCCCCCAAAAAAGGAGGTTAAAGCATCTAATTTATTAGGATCTTGGGCCATGAAGGACATGAACAACAATGTAGGCGTTCTTAAAACATAATGGTCAGAAATATTTGGGGCAATTTGTCTGAATAGTCACTAAATTGTGATCAAAATTCTAGTTTTCTCACTAAAGATTAATTTTATTTAATTGAATCACTAAACTTTTATTTTTATTCTATTGTAGTTCATTAGTATATTTTTCTTATTTCATTATTTCATTATTTTAGATTTTGTCTATGAGATAGATTTGAATTCCTATTTTTACGAGTTTTAACAAAGAATTCAAAACAAATAATCAACTTAGAGTAGGAAAATCATAAGAAAATTAGATCAATAAATCACAATAGGATAAAAATGAAAGCTTAGTAATTCAATTGAATAAAAATATTTTTTTAGTGACCACTATAAGAGTAAGAAATATATTTCAGTAACAATGAAGGTTAATCAACTGAAATATTGAAATTAGAATGATTATGATGTTGATTTTTGCACTAGAATTGCAAGACGCGATGGATTACATAAATTTTGCACAATTCAAGATACTTATGGGAATCCAAATGGAGATACCACATGGACCCTTGCTTACAAGAAGCAGATGCTTAGGATGAAGAAGCACTACAAGAAAACAGTTTAGCAACGAAAACTTTATGCTACTAATTAGCAACAGATTTGCAACGAAACAAAAACATAATAGAATTATAAACACTCCTAGAAATAAATTAACAACGAATTGGTTACGGAATTTAGCATGGAATAAATGTCATTGCTCAATTCAGCACCACAAATTAGCAACACAATTTTAGCTAACAATTAGCAATGAAATTATGTCATATTTTAGTAATGGAAATTAACTGCTAACTATGCTGACTATTATGTAAATGTGCATAAAGCTTCTTAGTATCTGAATGTGAATTTACACTAGAAAATTTGCTTGCACAAAAATTACATTACTGTGCTAACTAATATGTGAATGTGTATAAAGCTGTTCTAGATACTAGTTAATTAAATGTAAGAAAATATAAGGTGGCATTCGGCAGACAATGAATCAAAGAATTGAAAAATTGGAGATAATTGAAATGTGCTACTATCTATACCATTACGAAAGAAAGTATGAATGTTTATCTTTGTTGATTCAAGTTTCCCACGACATAGCAAAGCACTAGGGATAGGTTATGGAACACAAAGAAAAATTGTTGATGTTTTATAATTTACTTAGTTATAGAACACAGAAAAATTCAACTTAAAGCTGATTTACTTTTCAATAAATTGATTGAATTCCTAATGAAGAATCATTGAATCTAGCTTATAAAAATCCCATCTTAACGCTACAATTCAAACAAAATTGTGATTCATTAGATTAAAAACATGAATATCATAATTATGTGAATACTGAATTGTTGTTAATTTGGTATATATTTTGTTATTTTAGGTTAAATAAAATTAAGGATATTATAATATTTTGTAGTTTAATACATTAGTTGCATTACAAATTCATTAATTCATATTAGTTTTAGTTAATTAACTTTATTTATAAGGATGTTAATCTTTTAAATTAGGTGAATTTAGATTAAATTTTATATTAAATATCCTAATATTGATTTTGTGGTTTATTTGTAATTCTTAAGGTTTATTTCAAGTCATTTGTGTTTTATTTAATTTCTCCTTCGATGCACAATCTTTTTTTTCTAACTTTTTTCTCTTTATGTTCATGATTAGCTAGGTTTGCTAGTGTAGTTTGAATTGTTATTTTGAGATGGTTTAGAAATTGTGTTTATGTGAATGTGTATTAAGGTTTTTTTTTTTTCCCTTCATACAAGAACATTTTAACAGTTGCGGTTGGCAAACATATTAAAAATGCTACATATTTTCTTGCAGGGATGATTTGTAGGCTTTGGTTTGAGGTTGGGTAGGTTTCAGTGACATATTGGACTTCGTTGAAAGGTTAGTAGAATTTTTTAATTAATTTAATTGCTTGATTTCATAATTAATATTGTTTTATATATATATATATATATATATATGGAATAAATCTTGGAATGGATTTGCCAAACTTAAGTTATTTATATAAGTTAGAAAGAGTTTGATGGTTGTCAATGTTGTGGCTTATTTTAGTTAGGATTGTTGATTCGTATTAGAAGTAATTTTTTCATGCAACGAAGTTTTAGAGACCTTTTTTTGAGGTCAGCTAAGTTCTGATTATATAGGAAGTCTGTCAAAATTTTGTTAGAATTTAAGATAATAATATATCAAATGCAATCTAGTTAACCGTAGCAACTCGTTCAATATCTTATTGTACTAAATTGTGCTATGTAAATGTCAACCTGATATGCGCAAATGTTTAATCATGCACATGTAAAAATTCAATTCTTCCTAATTGGAATATGTGCTTATTTATGTAATTACCTTAAATGTGTGTTTGTTGCATGGGTTAGAACATATTTCATATCGTGCACTTGAAGAAAAAGGGAGCGATCTCGAAATTTCTACAAATATATAGATAAGCATTATCCATTTATAGTTATCTAGATGATGCATTCTTGAATGTGATAGGTTATTACATTTCAATTCAGAAATTTAGAGGTAAGGAGTTTAGGAAAATAGGATTTAGGTAAAATACATATTTGAAATACAAAGTATAGACTCTAATTGAATTGTAATGTTTTTTTGTGTTAACATAAGAAGATAACATAAGATCATATTATCAGTAGATGTATGTTAGGCTTAAATATGGCCTTCTACACCAAAACTTCTGGGATCGTTTAATCCAATTTATTGAATTTGCCTGTAGTCATCTGATATGTATGAACAGTAACAAGATCAAGCGTCCCTATAATTGTCCAAACCGCAAATATGATGATGTGAATATGGTTAGATATCATCTGCTTAGAAATGGATTTATACTGGGTTATTATAATTGGATTCTATGTGAGAACATTGATGTGGGGCTAAATACAGATCAAAACGTTTAGTCTTCAAAATGTTTATGGTCTGTTAGAAGATTTTAGTGCACTAGATGAGGCAAAATCATCTAATGCACACCATTTAGAGATAATGCATGTTGCTAGTCATGGCTTTAATTTGAATGAGAAATCTTCAAATTCTGCAGCCAAGAAATTGTATCACATGCTTAATGCTACAAGTCAGGAAGCATAGCCTATTTTCATAGTTATTGGTTATTGTTCAAATGTTGAACATTGAGATAGAACACCGTCTGTTGGTAAGGTATTATGATGATATTTACCATTTAGTAAAAGAGTTGTTATTAGTTGAAAATGTCATGACAGACTACTTCTATAGCACAAAGAAGTTATCCCAAAGTAAGGACTACCGCTTGAAAATATTCACTATTCTTTATATGAAATTTTAGGGTAAAAATAATGAATCAACCAGTTGCAAGTTCTAATGACCATACCATAAGAGATCAAGATGAAGATCTCCTAAACAAAAATAAAAATTCATATTCGTAGATGTACTACTCAGCACTCACTCCTAAGCTGCAAAAATTGTATGCATAAGGATGAGGAAATGAGATGGCACACCGAGTAGGCTGAAAAAGGTTGTGTCATGCATCATTAAGATTCTCTCATTTGGAAGTATTTCGATCAATTGCATCTATCTTTTGTAGCTAAAAGTCAAAAGGTAAGACTAGGTTTGCACACTAATGTGTTTCAACCATTTAGACAATTGAGACAATAATATTCCTCTTGGCTAGTATAGTCAACTCCTACAATTATCCTTGGATGTGTACGAAATATATGTTTTTATCTGTAATAACTTCCGAGACAAAAAATTGAAAGGAAAAATTAGATGTGTTCTTGCAGTCACTAATTGCAAAGTTGAAACTTTTGTGGGATATGAGTGCAGACATACAACATTTTAAGGAAGTAGAATTTTCAGCTGAGAGCTGCCATTATATGGACAATCATCGATTTTCTCATATATAATACTACAAAAAGGTTAGTTTGTCCTTTTCCCCTAGAGGACTCAAACGCATTTACTCTTTTGAAGGGTTATGTGTATTTGTGGTCCGAAAATCATCGTAAAACATCCAAAGGGAACAAAAATTCTTTCACTAAGAATATAGTGATGCTAAAAGTTGCTCCATCTATTAAGTCAATGTTGAGATATTGAAGCAGATACAGCAATTGAGGTTTGAGAGAGTCATAAAACAAGGTGTTGATAACTAATAGTTGAATTTCTAAAACTTGCAATTAGAAGAAACAAAGCAACTTTTTAGATTTGTCTTACTGAGGATGAATCTCATTCAACACAACCTAGATGCAATGCACACTCGGAAAAGATGAATGTAGTTTGAAAAATGAAGGACAATGCCAAATCAAGAAGAAGACTTGAAGGAGTTCTATTGAAACCTTAAATTGGAACAAAATGCAACAATCGGGGAATAAAAACATTAGACATGCAGCGAAACAAGTATTATGTGAACGTGTCAAAAGCTTTAAATTTTTTAGGTGGCTATGCATCAAATATGGGCAGATGTGGATATTTAAAAAAAAAAAAAAAAAAGAGTTTGAGATAAAAATCCATAATTAGCACGTGTTCATATGAAGGTTAATCTCTAATGAAAGCAAATGTGTAGGAAACACTAATAGAGTTGAACATTTTCTTCAAAAATCTAACTTCTACTATAATTAGAGAGGAAGACATGTTAAAGCTCGAAGAGAGATTCCCATAATACTATGTTTTGGAGCATATATTCTCCCTTGGTTTCTTTGATTCTATCCACTTAGCTTATGAAACATGGATAGCAAATCTTATGCAATGTTGATGGATGTATCCTCTAAGCAGTAAATACTCAAAACTAACATTTAAATATGACTTCGATTTCTACACAATAAAGTATTGCCATATTGAACATATTAATTGTTGTAGCACCTTTGAAAGTTGAAAATAATGTGAAAAAAAAAAACCAAGACTGAAGATCCTAAATGCAATCCATATTTAATTGAAACACCATCATCTATTTATTCACACTACTTCAAGCCACATGTGAACACAAATCATAAAGTAATACCTAGTGATGATGGTGGAGGAGATGAAGAACATGAAGGTAAGGTAATCTCTCAATTTTAATCGATATATCTAACAGAAAAGGAATATTGTGCGACACAATATATGTTTTATTGAATTGCCTGAAAGTGGAATCTTATATCAAGTATTCAAAATTTGTGCACCTTTTAAGTAGGATTCTAAAGTTTCCTTTAGCACATTATATAATACTTCCACTTTTCATTGTTTGAAGCATTTATGCAGCTGAGTTAAGGTAAAGTCATTTAAACGTGAATGATAAGAACATTAATACTAAACTCAATAACGAATTTGTATCGTGGTTCAATAATATGAGTACTAATATTAAAATGATAGTTACAAATGTGTACACTTTCTTTGTCATTTTGAAATTAATAGGCACATGATTCATCCTCAAACAAGTCCATAAAGATCTCTCAAAAGGTCCATTAAGAACTTTGAAGTTGTCCATCACCTATATTGTGAATGGATATAAATTTCACAATGCAAGTCATGATTCTACTAGAACAAAGATGAACAACAGTATTTTTGACACCAAAACAGGAACGAAGGTTCATAAATATGTGACACCAAAACGGGAACAAAGGTTCATAAATAATATAAACTTGTGACAATGAACTATAAAAGGAGATTCAATAGATATGAACTATCTGTTCTCGTGGTGCAAGCAGCTGAAATAAATTATGCCGCTTATCCTAGCTTAAGACTAATAAAAACAATTAGTAACAAAAACTGGACTATTGTGAAAATTCTTGCATCGTCTGTAAAAACTTCTCCATCACATGTTGCACCGTTCCAAGAGGCCGAGATGGATGTCCATCCATTGACATTGAAGGAGAAAAAGAACCTAGGACCTTGAATGATCCAAATGGTTTATTCATATATATTGATGATGAAGTAGGTAGAAGTTGAGCAAGAACTTGAATTAGAATTAGATGAGGGGATAGATGAGGACAAAGTTCAGCACAGTGATATTGATAGTGACTAAAGGTGGTTGTAATATTTCCAATTAATAACCATAACCATAATTAACTTAATTTACTTATGTATAAATGCTTGCAAATTAATCTTTTGTCCAATGTCATTAGTTGTTATGGCAATGAGAGGGTCCGGCCATCCTTGCAGGTCTGTACCTTGGCAAAGGTGATTCTTGTTGTGGTAAGATACCTTGTGTACCCTACTGAGGGATCACTTCACTAACCACAACTCATGTCCACCACATCACTTTGATTTTTTAAGGAAAAGATAGTTGAAAACAGATTTTGTTGGAGGGTCTCAAAGAAAACAAAGGAAATAACAAGAATTTCAAGTGTAATCCTTCATGATGTATATGAATATCACTATTTAATTGAATATAACTTAATACAACTTTGTAATGTATAAGAATGTATGATAATCCAAATAATTTAGTTGAATATAACTATTTTGAGCTGATGGCGATTGTGGATATTTGTGGTAGTGGTCATCAATATTAAAGTGTTTGCAATGAATGTTTAGGATGTGTTACTTTGAGGCCAAATAAGCTTCGGTTATGCCAAAACACCACTAAAATTTTGATCAAAATTATGTTAACGATATTGTAGTTGTAATTCAGGCTATTTCTCACTTAAGTTACAAACTAAATGGTGTAAATGTATTTTGTTTTTGTTTGTCTTGCAATAATATATGTGGGATGGGACGATCATAGCCTTGCTGAAATAGTGTGGCAATGCAACACTGCTGAGCAGTACTGAACCCTGCTACACAACATTATGGGCAAAGAAAAGTCAGTGCATCTTATAAGAGCAACATGGGAAAAGTGGAATGATCCAGATTTAAACGTCGCTAAGCAGTTCTCCAAGAATTGGCATACCAAGAAGGGTGGGCCTAGCTCAAGTCTCTCACACTATACTGGTGGTTTCATATCCCATACACAGTATAGAAAAAGAATGGTAAGCATTTTTCCTAATTTTTATTCTTACCTTCTGAATTATTCAAAATCATATACTGTGAATCAACTTTATAATGAAATATGTTCTATTCTAGATATGATGACAACCACTTTTTGCATGAGCTTTTTGAGGAGAATCACATTAAGAAGGATATCTCAGAATAAATCGACGCTAGCTCACCATATATTGAAAGATGTACACACTTCAGAAGTAATCTTATTTTTAATGTTTCTTAATTCTACAAGCTGACTGTTTATGAACTTTTTCTTCATCGCAAGATTGATACTTCGCCATCGAGTAACAAATATATCAGCCAATGGAGTCCAGTGAGCCTTGTCAACTAGATGAGACTCAAATGTGCTTAGGAGGGGAGAAGAAACAAGGAGGTTATGCATTGGCTCCCAGGCACCTACATTCTACCCCTACTTTAGTGCCAACTCATCTACTGTGATGTCTCACACACGCAAGACACTTTAAAGGAGGAGCATTCTAGACTATGAGAGATAGTTGCTTCACAACAAGTGCAAATGGCGCAAGAACAACAAACAGATGTAAGAATAGGTCAAAGTGATGTAGCTTCAAGTGCAAGAGCAAATAAGACAAATGCTGGCAAAATTCTCTCATGGCTCCCAAAACTTCAACTCCTCATTCAGATCTCTCCATAGAGGCGACTCTTCAGATGACTCTGACGATGTAGGGTGTCTGACTCAGTTTTACTTTTTACTTTGTAGTTTCTTCATGTTGCAATATACACACACACATATATATGTGCATGTATACAAATTCATACTTTATGCATATTACATTTTTTAAAATAATTTGCAGTATTTTTTTAATAATAATTTATAATTAGCTATCTATTTTTTAGATTAATTGTATTTACCTATGAAAATTTTAATTTATAAAACAAAATAAATTTAGATTAATTAGTAACATAATGTAATTCCATTGCTAATTAGCTATATATTTTTATGGATTAGCCACAAAAATTTCATTCTAATTTAACAGCGAAGCTATTCTGATTGCTAAATTAGCAAAGGTAATTTTCATTGCTACTTAACAGCGAAATAGAAATCCATTGCTAATTTAGCAACAGAATAATTTGATTAGCAATTAGCAAACTAATGACAAATTTTATATTGCTAATCTGTTGTTAATCAAAATTAGCAATGGAATTTTATAGTTTAAGCAACAGAAAATTCTATTATTAAACTGTGTAATTTTTATAGTGAATACGCGAAGGAGAATAGACAAATTTCAGAATCTTCTGATTCATGAACCAAAGTGAAGTGGACTGGTCGAATGGTTAAGGAGAGATCTTGATCTTAATATTCAAATTAAAATTGGAGTGAATCATTGCCTATCCAAAAACAAAGTATGTTGTTCAACAAGTTCTTACTACCTTTATCATAGAACAAGAAAAAAGATTGGAGTTTTAAAAAGTAAGGAAAAGAATATTATTGTTGTGAAAATCCTCATTAGCAAGCCCTTTTATCTACAATATTTAGTTCTTGGTTCATTCAAAGTTAGAAATCTTTGTATTAATTAGCAAGAAGAAGAATACATTCATTTCTAGCTGGACGAGTATGATGGGTAAATTGAACTAAAAATCACTTAGCTATAGGGTCAAGTCTAATTCGGTCATGAAAGAAAAAATTTAAACAATTCATTCGCTTAACATTTAAGTAATTCAATTATGGTCTTATTTTTTAATTTCGACATAGCACATGATTGCTAACATGGCTCATTGAAGCTGTTTTTCCTTGAGGTCTTAGCATGTAAACACCACCATTCTCTCTATTTTCTATCATCAATCAAACACTAATTATCTATGTTAAAATAGTATATTTCAATAACAAATTTCACTCACCCCCTTCATATTCAACAAAAAGAAAGCGATAAATTTCACTAAAACCAACAAGTTGGGACAACCACTACACCAGCTACCTGATACAAAAAATCCCCACAAAGAATGCCTACAAACCAAAGTAAAACCTAGAAAGAACAAACCAAAATACAATCCAAATAGCAAAAAAAAGAAAAAAAAAAAAAAGAAAAGAAAAGCAAATCTCAAAGATGTTGAAGCTCAAATTCTTGTAGAAGATATTAGAAAGAACAAACCAAATTACAACCCAAATAGCAAAAAACAAAACAAAACAAACAAAAATGAAAAAAAAAAAAGGCAAATCTAAGAGATGTTGAAGCTCAAATTCTTGCAAAGAGGTTAGAAATATCCAAATTTGAAAGTGAATACGAAAAGGTCTTCAGTTGGTAGCATTCATGGCTACTGCACATAATGTTACTTCTGCTGCTTCTAGTGGCATCTAACAAAACCAAACAAAACCTAAGGTTTGCCCTAGCCTGCTGGTTTCATTCCACGCACACTGCTGATCAACTATTTCATCAAAAAATGGCTCTAAAGTCACTACTTCTAATCAGTTAATTACTGGTGACAATGTCGGTCTCAAATGAAAGCACAGGTGTCAACGAGCAATATGCTACCTTCCTTGTGTTGTTTCACCATCGAATATTCAGTCTCCATATTTTTTTTATTTTTCTTTTATTATTTCCCTTGACCTGTGTTCATCAACTTATTATCAACAATGCTAACGTCTCCTTCATTGTCTCCTTCTAGGTTAGGATAAGGAGGGTAACTAGGATAAGTAGGCACTAAGTGGATCCCAAATATACTGAGTCAATAAGAGAAAACAGCTCAGCTGAGCCACATCAGCTCCTAAATAAGATTACAGTAGAATCACAAAAGACTCAAGCAATTGAATTCTTTAAATTTTCTCTCTTGCAATTAAGCTAGAATAAATCCTATAATTAAATGACTTATAGTACAATTTACCTGAGTATTATGGGTTTAAACATTTTTACATAAAAAATTTCTTTATATGTGTTTATTCTTCGTCTTCAAGAAAGAAATTCTATTCAGAAAATTGTTATGCATTTGTCAATTTTAAGTTTTCTATAGAAGAATTTAATTTATTTTAGGTCTTTATTGTCTAGGAAGCTTTTTATTGAGGAAATTATATTATTTATGCTTACTTAGCAGGATTTTATTTCTTAATTAGTTTTAGGGCAAAGCTTACAAATAGGGCTCCCACCACCTTAGGTATTTCATCAGAATTCAAATTTTTGAATATTAATAAAGAACCACTATTTTCCCTGGTTGTCACCAAAAGACTCAGCTCTTTAGGTTGAATTTTCATCTCTTTTTCCTCTCTTTTCAATATTCTTTTGTCAATAGTGTTATAGCACCATACCTAATTTGATATTAATTTCATCGTTTTCTTTCCTTTATCCACAGTTACATACGAATTCATAGGTATCAACCTCGTACGCTCATATACCAAAGTTTTTCACAAAACCTCCAAAAGACCTGGCACCACATTTTGGCTTCTCTATTTGTTTATAAAGATCTAAATTGTAGCATTTGGGTAGATCTTTATGACATTCTTGCTTGGCCTCTGTTGCTTTATCCATCATCAAGCTCCTTTCTATTGTGGTTTACTATCAGATACCCAAAACTTCCATTGCCACCTCTTTTATTTCTGAAATCATCTTCGGGCACATGAGAGTCACCTATGTCAAAGTCCTACGGATTATACTAGTAGTAAAATTATATGAATGTCTACATACCACAAACATAAACACAGAAAGATATATATCATCTATGGTTAGGTATCTCACCTGTTTAAGTGTCTAAATTCAGTTTGTTCTGACTGCCAAGATACAGGCAATAATGGAAAGTTTATAATGACCAATGATACATGTAAGCAACATGACAAGATATAATCTCATCATCTTTAAAAAAATAAAAATAAAAAGGAGAGGTGAACTGGGAACAAGTAGCCATTAATCGGCAATGACAAGAATGGTTCTAGCTCAAGTATAACGCATAGCAAAAGCAACATGCAAGATAAGAGTGAATTGTAGCTAGAGATTCCAAAGAACCTGAATATCACGAATCAGTAGTAATGTAGCAAGAGATCTGGAATCAGCTTGAATGGCTGAATCTTCCACTGACTCATCAGCCAAAATTAAGATCTGCACCACCAGGTACTACATCAAATTCATTTAACTAAGCAATGTAGACAAGTAAATATAAATATATATATAAATGCTCTCCATGAAAACTACCATTTTTCAGTTTATTTTGGAATCGTATGCTACTCACTGAATCAAAAGATTCCAAGGGAAGGCTCTCCAGGTGACGACGAATAACAGCATTTCCCTTTCGATTAACCAATGATATATTTAACAATCTGCTGAAGTCCAGCCCTCCATCAATGAGCTTCTTTTCCCTCTCATTTTCAGGGACAACATTAAACATCCAGAGTTCCAAACCAGGTGCTAGAAAGGCATCTAATACCTGAACATACCTCAGTAAATAGCATGATTTATGGGAGAAGAAAAGAAAGTAACCAAAAAAAAAAAAAGTCAAGCCCTTCATTGTGCTCCAAAATACATGTAGATAGAGAAGTTTAGGGTATAGAAAACTTATTGCTGCTAAAGGCTCAAATATGAATCACAACAAAGAAAAGTTCTGAAATATCTACAACCATTTTGTTGCATCCAAATGCTGGGGCTATTATTGCAGATCCTTGTAACATTACCATAATCATATCTTCCATATCGCGTCACCAACCACAAAAAAGTATCCTTTCTGCAGACTTTAATGAAGTCTTTGGGTAGACTTCCTCTCCATAACTGCAGCAGTCAGGCAGAGAAAAGAAAGAATCAGGGGCTTTATAGAAAGAACTTACCACAATCATATCATCTATGTCCCTCCTCCATCCACACAGTAGAATCTTCTGTGGCTTTCTTGCTGGTTGGGCAATGGTATGAATGATGCTTCATTTATCTGAATGATGAAGTTGATCATATTATTTAATTTTTTCAATTATAATAAGCCCTCCTCTTAAATTTGACTTAAGGCATCCTAATTTGCACAAATGGTAATAATTTCCTTTACTGTGAATCTGAATCTGCTTCAACTGTTTTCCTTTCTTGATTTTATAACCTCATCTACATCATATCAAAAGTGCAGTGTAGATCTTTTATTATTGAATGCTAGCAAGTCATAACTAATAAGAACAATAATCTCTAAGGAGAAAGATCATTATTATCCAGGTCTGAGTGTTGAAAGTAGACATATCAGATGCAATTGACAAATCATGTAATGGTTCCAATCGAATCGGAGTTCCAGTTCCACAGATAGGTAGAACTGGAGTTGAACCTTAGGGGGGACAGTTCTGGTTCCAACCAAAATAATTCAATTTTTTATAAAATGAAATTAATAATTTATTTTTTCTTTGATTTTCCATGTCCCTAATCTTCTAAATAACTCACAATGATGTAACTGAATTAAATTGAATATAATTTAATTTAAATTATGAATATAGTAATTTTTTTCAAAAAAAATCAAAGAATTTGACATAAAAATTATTTTTTAAAAAATAAATAAATAAATTTTTTCTGGTTTCAACCTGGCAGTTCGGATATGGTTCCCAAAATTTTGAAACCTGAACCATTATACACAATTCTGGTTTCAAAATGGTTTGGAACTGAACCGTGATCGGGGCTAAGTACACTCACGTACGGGCAATAAAATAACTCATATTACCAAAACATAAAACACGCACACCTAATGTGAACAGGTGGGTGTTTGTGTGTGTGTGTGTGCGTGTGTGGGGAAATTGAACATCCATAACTTGTCCAAAGTTTCTCTCTAGGATACTGCATTTTAACAAAGTAATTTTCAAAAGACAAGCAACATGAACAACATACAATCGGCAGGCTTCATATTAATACAATGTGATAAAGAACACACATGTTGAATGCCAAATAACTAAGACATTCATAAATAAAATAATATTGATTACATAGTGGAAAAAGATCATTTTTCCAATGATGAAAAAATTGAAAAACAAACTATTTCATAATCAATTAATATATAAAATTCTAATGTAATATGAATTCCATATTAAAATTATCATAAAGAATTTAAAATTTAAAATCATATTACGCACAACGTGCAGGTTGATGACTAATGTGAACTATAATTATCAGGCAAACTTACTTAAGGTGTTACAAAATGCTGACAACTCAATCAAGTCATACCAGGTCTATGTCTTGAATATACATCTGTGTTTTTATTAGCTGTCTCAGTCTCTCTATAAATTTTAACTCCAATAAGTGCAGCTTGGTTTGGAACCTAGGTTAGTGCATGAATCTGCTTTCTTATGTTGGATGACATCATAAAGGTCATGCCTAATACACACACCACATAGGATCACGGAGTAAAGACATTGGGTAGGCTCTGTGTACAGCAAGCTTTTCTTTGTTTTGCTTAGTTGGAAGGCATAGTTCAAACCTCTTATTATGCATACATCATAAAGAACACAGAAAAAGGAGAAGAAAAAGTTCAGAAAAGTAGACAAGCAATCCATTTGAAATTTTGATTCTATAAAGGAAAAAGAAAGAACCATGGGTAATGTTGCTGGAGCATAAGTATCATCATCTTCTGCTATAACAAGCACTTCATCGTCTTCTTGTAGAACATATGAGTCATCAGGATTCAGGATAATCTTACCACCACAAGATGCAACCTTGATCCCACAAGGTATGGCATCAGGAAAACTGATTAATATGTCCTCAAAAAGCATGCCATCAAACTGTGGCCATCTTTTTATGTAGAACTCGCAATTTTCAAATCCAAGAATGTCTTCCCAGATCTGTCGTGGTCAGTCAATCATCACAAGTACAAACTAGTAGGAACTTTCTCTCATAGAATAAAATTGGATCAAAGCACTACTCTAGAAAAATTGACTAGGGAAATGACTCTTGCACTGATTATAATATAATGCAATTATTTAGATTTGCCAGAAAATACCTGTGGGAAATGACTCTTGCACTGATTATAATATAATGCAATCATTTAGATTTGCCAGAAAATACCTGTGCAAGTCCTGGCTGCCGAGCACATTGAATCATCAAGCGGCCAATAACATCATGAGCTACAACAGTTTCAACAAGATCTCCACCAACAAGTTTTACAAGGACCTCATTGTCAAGGTCCCTGAGTTCAACCACAATGTGCCCTCTCAGTCCTTCTTTTACTCCTGTCAGACTTAAGGCTGTTCTCAGTGCACGAGCATCACTCTGAAACAAACCATGAAGGAGATATAAAAACTATCTTTTGCAACGTGAACATCAAAATAAGGAGCACAGCCGTCCATTCACTCAAGTACACCTGGTCAGCATTTCCATCTTCAGCAAGGACAATTATAGCACGGGCCTTAGAGACAGATACCTGGAAACTTTCATAGCATTAGCAAAATGAGGAAGGCAACAGATAGAAATAGGTTCACCATCCATGACAAAGATCCAATCACAAGATCAGTGGAACCTTGAAAAATTACAAGGTTATACTCCAAAGAAGCAAAGATCCAATTACAAGATCAATGGACCCCTTGAAAAATTCAGTATGCGTAGACTTTGAACAATGTGAAAGTGAAGTAAAATCAAAAGATTTTGGCTGCTACAACTCAGAGCATTTCGTATTGACTAACAATAATTCATTCAAGTTCAAGTGTTCCAGAAGGTTAACATATTTCTGCTAGGCAGTTTTCCAGCAGATGATATATCAATACTTCACAATTTATATGAGAAAATACAGAAAGTATGCCTACCTTTTAAGGTCAGCAAGAATTAGAGGGCTTCCACTTCTGCATATAACTTTAGTCCCTTTGAAGTCGAACTCCATTTTAGCAATGTCCATTTCCATCTCCTCTTTGTCTCGTTCAGCCATCACAACAACAATTCCTCCACCCAAACTCTCATTAGCAATGGCAAGCTGGTTCAGCAATGATCCCTGCTTTGAACAAAATCATCAGTGGCTAAAAGAAAACATTTACAAAAGGAAGCCTATAACTTTCTATCTAGACTTTTTCTACAGAATGTCTATTAAATTTTGATATTAAGGAGAAATAGAACATAATTGGCAGAAAATATAAAGAATGGAATAATTTGTTTATTTGGAGAAAAGAAGACAGTTCTCAGCTTAAATAAGTGGCACACCTGTAGCAGCTATAACTAAATAATAAAATATGGTTAGGAAATGTTTACAGAGCCTGAATATAAGTTAGACATTGGTAAGATGAGGAATAAGAAGCTCACCAATTTATCACTCCATCCAAGAACGAGGGTGTGGTTTTGCTCAACCATCTCACTTCTTCCTTTCCGCAGGGAATCAAACTTCTCAGAAATAGCATCAGATACGAGTCCAAGCATCATTGCAAAAATAAGCATCCCACCAAAGCTAATAGAAACAGACACTAGCCTTGGACCAATAACTTGAGAGTTAGCATGGTTGCCTGAGTCAGCTACATATGTCCAAGACAACCACAGAGAATCAGCTAAACTATCATTTGTGACCCCAAAAAGGGCAAAACCACCAAGACAGATGCGTAGCAGAGTAGCAACCAGCAATGCTAGTGGTTTAGCATATGGATGGACTGATAAAAAGACATCCACCCAATACTCAATCTGCTTGTTTAGAGAAACTTGTTCAGAAATGTTATCTGATGATCTAGATTTCGATACGAAATCAATGTATTTGAAAAAAAGAAGAGGGATGGATAATAGGGTAAGTGAAGAAACAAGCGCCAAATGCCTTAAGCCGTTGTTCAGCTGATTATCATTATCAATCTGTGGTACAATGGAATCATCAACAATATCTACATTGCAAGCTCTTAACCTAATATTTAGTTTTGAAATTTGGTTCTGCAATCAGAAACAAGCTTCTGTTACTACTAAAATAAATTAATGTTTTTTTCTCAGAAGTTGATCTAAAGAAGATTTGTTTTTACGTGCAACTGAATGACTTGGTTCTGTAAAGAGAAATTCTTGTGCACTAAGGAAGCGAGAACTGTGATTACAATCTGCAATTATCAAAACAGATTTCACTTGATCAATATTTGAACAAAACAGTATAAGAAAGAGATAAAAGGACTAACTGCTACTGGAATGGCCAAGTGCCAGCCGAGTCTAGCCCGATGACACGAAAACCCGACAGTCATCTCAGCGGACGATGTCTTGTGATTCTTCCCCGAAACGCTATCATCATGATCATCAGAATTTCGCCCTTGTTTCGATGAATTATGAGGTAGACGGGGTAATTCAAGTCGGCGGCGAAGCCTAGCATACTTATGATCTCTGTAAGGGGTGGAAGTGGAGGACGAAACAGAAGCAGGCCTTCTGGGGGATGCGCGATGGAATTTGGGAGGTGGACTATGGATGAAAGATGGTGAAGGGAAGAAACAGTCCCGGGTTGAGGAAGAATCCCTATCAAAGGACATACTCAGAGATTTCAGCAAAATGTTGAGGCCTTATCAGGGATTTAAATCGATAACGTATAATTGCAAAATATTACAAACTAAAAAATACTTTCATGAGTTAGTAATCCTAAGAATTTACATCAAATTACTAAACATAAATTTTATTTTTAAATTTTTTTGAGTTTTTTCAATTAATTTATAAAAATTTTTAGAAAGTGAATTGATTGAGCTTTAAATTGACATAAATAAAATGAAAGAAAAAAATAAAAATTTTAAAAAAATATGGTATATTATATAACGGTTATTACTGTTATATATGACTGTTATGAGTTATAGAAATTTTTTGAATATTAAAAAAGAGTCATAATATTAACGAAAAATCAAAATACCATTATATAATAGTCGTTACGTTACATAACCACTGTTATTTAAATCCATGAGCCTCATACTATATATATATATATATATATATATATACTAGATGAATACTTGCATTTTGTTGTGGGTAAAAAATAATAGATGCAATAAACATAATATTTTAGAAGATAATATAGAAATTGTAAACTACAATAGTATAAATAATTAAAGAAGTATATCTAAAGAGAGGAAGTAAAATAATCCATGTATCAATAGCAAAAATAGTATAATTATTACAAACATCATTGTTGGCAAAAAATAAAAATAATGTGTTGGAGTTGTGAGAAGGAGCAACGCAATATTTATTTGTCAGCATCAAAATGAGAGGTTTCACTGTAGAGACAGAAAAACATAGAGTTATTAGTAAGTTTAAATAGAAAATAGGAATATAGTAGAAAAATATTATTAGTTAGCAATTGTTATATCTTGTACGTGGTTTTTTTAAGAGGGGACTATTAATAAAAAGGTATAATCATCGACATGTACACTTGGTGGAGTATCCTTTATGGTAGCAAGAGATAAGGGTGACGATGGGCATGTGTTTTCTTCGTTTTTGCCAATGGGGAGATAAAAAAAATTGATGAATGTTAGGGTAAAGGGCAAACCAAGGCTAGAGAAGTTTGAATATATTTGTTAGCTTCAAAAATCTTGCTAGCCCTAAATGTAGTCTTAACTATTATGTCGACTTTTGAGCTAATCACAACTTGGAAAATCTTAGTTAATCCATATATGCATGTGAGGAAGGAAGGAATCGAGTTGTGTTCTTTTAGATTGTGGACTAAGCTAGCAACAGGAACATTGATAAGATCAAAATTGTTAAACGACTAAAAATAAAGAATGAAGTAAGGGCAGTTAGATTTTCAACACGCAGTTCTAACTTGTATCTATTTGAACATATAAATGTTAGTGAGAAACATGAAAAAAGGAATTTCAGAAATGGAAAAATTGTTTTCATAGATTGAAGGCAAGTTGAACTCACCAAGGGATTTGAACTTCTTTAAGTGACCACATGTTCTATTGCACCAAATAATGTCCTCATAATTGTGAGTGTTGCATTTACAAATAGGGTAGACCTTATACCCCCACCCAATTGATGCATCAATACTTTTGATTTTTTCAATGCATGTGAACTTTGTTGTTTGTAATACATTTTAAGGTGACATACGAATAGTAAATATAAACAATGTCATTTGAATGGGATGCAGGAAAACAATGGTGAGAAAGAAAACAAAGGAGCGTACCTTGTTATAATGGCCATCTAATTTAAGAAGCTTTATTGTTGTTTTGGGATTGTGTTGTTTTTCTTCTTTAGGGTTTAAAAAAGTGGCAGTGGTTAGATAACTTGCTCAATTATGTCATAAGGCTCTTTAAGGTTGTGAGAGTAATATAAAGGAAATAAATTTGTTTGTATGAGTTTAATGTCTAACCAGGCTGCGTTGGGTATAACTAACCTGTCACGGAAGGTGATTTTGTCAGGTATATTAAGGTTAACGATGATTCGCATGGCTGAAGTGTTATTTGGGTTAATGGAGTCTGCAATAAAAATACTAAATATGTGAACATGCAATTATTTTCATCCTATTTTTAAAATGAATACAAAGCAAATGTAAAGAATACCATTGTATAATTTGATTGACATGGCAATGAATGTAAGAATGATGAGCTTGTCATCCTCTTCTTCAATGATCTTATCTTCTAGGAAGTCAATAACAGTATTTCCCCATAATGTGATGTCTAATTCCTCACGGTTACATAAAAAGAAAAGTAAATGGTTTAGCTAAAGGGAATCATTTATTGAGCAAATGTTTTGTAAATGATGTTTTATTTTAAAAAAGTACTTCCTGTTCAATAATTTATTGTTATGTTTCTTTGAAGTTCAGTTTGTCAAGGGGATAGTTTTAGTGCATCCTACTAAAATCACTTAAGTAATGAAATCTGGATTAAACATAACAATTTAATTAAAATGTACAATCTCTATTATTAAAGGAAGTAACAAAAGAAAGCATAATAACTTTGTTATCATCATCTATGTCGATTTTCTTAATAAATGTATTGTATGGCAACTTTATTCAATATGGATGGTTGCTAATTTTGTAGTTCTTCTTTACTTCTAATACCTTAAAGCCTGAAATATGGTATATTTGTCCTTCAATAAGCAAAGGTTTGAATCGGGGTGCTTCTATTTTTCGGACAAATCCTTAAATTGTTGTACCCTGTAAGATAAGAAAAAAAATATTAGATCATGTAAAAGTAAAAATGGCCAACAATATATTTTAATGGCTTTTGTAAATATGTAAACGAAACAATATAACCTTACTATTGATGAGAAGGAAGCCACAGTTGAAAAGCTCATCAAGGTTGAAAGGATTGTAAAAATCCCAAGCTCTAGCAACCCGTGCTTTAATTTTTGCATTTTTAATATTCTCGGTTAGCGATGCAAGAGGAGTATACGACATCCTTGCTAATGTACATAGCATCGTTACATATGATATGTAAATGGCTATATATGGAAATCAATTAGTTATATCAATAAATATTTCTTTGTAAACAAAATTTGTTGTAAAACGTTAGATGCGTAGGGTCTTTAGGAGGGTTAGCTTAGCATGTAGCAATTATAATCCCATCCCAAGATGTAACTCGCAAAACTGCTACCTATAATTAGACATGGCTTAAAACAGACTCATGTAGATATAAGCCAATATGCTTTAATGTTTAACCTAGTTCTTATTTATTGTCATAGAATAACACACTTTAATAGGAAATTGTCTATGTTTACGAATGAAATGTCATTTTTTTTTCAAACATTGTCAGAATGATGTGCGTTATGAGGACTTTATTGCCTGCATGTATTCTTGAGATTATTATGGTGTTGATGACACACTTACCTAATTCATTGATTAATAACCTTGTGCCATTATAAAGGCCAATACTTGGGCTAATATTGCACAAAAGCATAATTGGAGTATATTGTTTAAGTTTCAGTTCATGTATCAGAAAATCCATTAAACTCTAAGGAATTCAAAAACTCAATTGGACATAATGTTTGCAATTCTTTAACATTTGCACAGGTCTTACAAATTGGGTCAAAGCTATAATAGCTCTTTGATTATTGTGGCAACAAATCCAATATCCTGATATTAATAGGACCAACAATATCATTTTTTGGGTTAATTATTAACACCGACTTAAATATTCAATGTTTTTTTATTGGTTTGGAAGTTCATTATAGACTAGTTTATAATAGCATTAATTGGATCATCACATTATAGTAAAAGCAAATAAGATGGAATCATAATCCAATTATTTTCATCATCAAATGTAGGAATCGAGATTCCATCAACTAAGCCATCACTGATAAAGAGAAGCCATTCAATAAAACTTTGGCTAGAATTTGCTGTTATGTCATTTGAATTGCTTTGGAGACGCATATTTTTTCTAAGATGGAATACTTGAATTTGTTTCCATAAATATGATCTTATTATATAAGCACTCATTATCTCTTCTTTGGAGTCTTTACTAATAATGGGAAGGATTTGTCAAAAGTCACTACCAAGTAGGATGGGAATGCCTCCAAATGGTATTTCTGACTTATCACAATCGAGTGAGCTAAGTATATCTCTAAGTGATTTGTTAACAGCTTCAAAATAATGTTTGTGGCTCATTAATGCTTTAACCCAAATGATAAGTGATGTCTCATTTAGCAATGTAGATAGTTGTCCCTTTCTTGATATTGCACGTTGAACAATCTATTAAGTTGATTGGGACTCTAGGCATTGAATGAGCTATGCGACCACCTACTAGTAATAGTAATGCAATTCCTGAAATGCTATGACTGAAACAATTTTACCTTATGAAGAAGTTTAGAAATGATAGTCTCATACAAATACATTTTCCCAGCACCTTCATACCTGTAAACCAAAAAAGTTCTACTCAAATTTGAAAGAATTGTGTTAATCATTGTGTCATAAATTTGGCATTGCTCATTGTTCGGTGTTTGCACCATTTGGGCATGTAACACCTTTAATTGTATCATGTCATAGTTAAGTTCTTCCAATAAGAGTCGATTGCTTATGTCTTTAGTTTACAATACATTTGGTAATAGTAAAACATTTTCATTTAAAGAGGTTGAATTCCTATTCAACTTCTTTTCTAGTTTATGTAATACTTGATTTCTTATGTGGTCACATGAGATAAGTGATTTAGAAATTTTTAATGTAGACTGAATTGATAGGCACATATCGTCTACAAAAGATTCCCAAAACATGTTTAAAAGGTGTAAAGATTCATTAACTTTGTAAAATATACTAATGGTTGCAAATAGTCTATGCAATTATGCAAACAATGCTCATAAAGATGCCTCATTTATAGCTTTGATCCATTCATTATCATTACCTAGTAACCATATCCATTACATGTTTCATGATAAGGTGAATATTTAATATTATTAACTGCTTTAATGTCTTCATAACTTGTTGTGCCCTTAACAATATTTAAAAGCATTCACAAATAATATAGTTCACGGGCATTAGGGTGAACATAGATAACATAACCAATATAATATCCTTCTTTACATTTGGTCCAGATTTTATCTCTATTATTCTAATCCCACCATGTTAGAAATTCTGAATATGTCAAATTGCAAGCATCTTCATCAACTTTATTAGTTTCCATCCATTCAATTAGCATTATTTTATTTGCATTTGGATTATGGAATATAAAGCCTAAAGTTTGATTGGTTGCGTCAAAATCCGATTCTTCAAAGGTAAGTGTATAGGAAGTCTTTTAATAGCTGGTTTTATTTGATGTGTAGGAAATTCAAATTGACACCACACCGTTTTGCATGGTGATATATATCGACAATCTAGATATGTTTGGATTCCATCAACAGTTTCATTAGTGTTAGTTTTAATGTTCTTGCATTTGTTGCATTTGCTTGTACAACAACACAAATTCTATCAATAACTTTATTCAAATATTTAAACATATATTTGATCCATGAAGACATTAAAGAAAATTCGACATTTATGTGAGCATCGTAATTAATGATTATGTCTTTATTATAAGGAACAACAAATCAATTATAAAGTTTAACATCATTTTTCTTAACAAAGTTATTGCTATTTCATCGGCGGTACAATGGGAAGTCATTTTTATCAAGAGTTGTAGAATCAATGTATTCTTTTGGGAAAATTTTAGTGCATATTCTTTATTTTATACATGGTGCTTCATGATTGGCAACTCCATATGGATCGTGCACTATGAACTTCAAAATAATATGATATGCTTTTTGATCATGAGTTTCACATGGAAGCTCTGCCGAAATAAAAAAATCAATGGTCACTATTGTTAATAATCTTTCATCTAATGAAGATGAGGTCGACCTTTTTTTTGAAACTCAAATATATATAAAGAAACAACAACCCAACCAAAGTGCTTGTTTTTTTAAAAAAAAAATCATTAAACATTAATGCAATTTTCATTTTGAACACACGATTGATAATATCAAGTCTATCTTCCGGTCTTTGGTCAGAAATTAAATATAACATGTTTCGAATCTCAAGCCATTGTGGGTTATATGTGAATGTAATAAATAAATTTGTTGCACTGTAATATAGTTATAGCATCATGATAGTATTCTAGCAAATATCGTGGGCACTAAGTGTGGATTGATTGTAATATTACTTATTTTCCTATTTCATTAACATTAGATATTCCTTTAGTATAAGCTTTACAAATTTTAGAATACATTACTAATCAAAGATTTTTCTAATTATATTTGATATAATCAAGTCATTCTTTTTTTATGCAAGCATATGCATCGACAATAAATTGTTGAAATAAACGACCACCGTATAGTAGTGTTTGTTCCTTTGTTCATCCTTGTTAGATGCGGTATGCATAGTATTTATAAATGCTCACTTTTTTTTTAGCGTTTGGATTATTTTTTTCATAATATGTATATTGAATATTAGTTTAATAGTCATCTTCACCATAAGGGAATAAAACTGGGTATTGCATATACATAAAAGATGGATGTAAATAGCTTATTCGATTTAATTTTCTTATTTTATATTCAACAATAATATCACAATCTTTATTGAACATTCTTATATTACCAATAATTAATGTAACTATTTCCACACATGTAAGAATGGCATATTAATAACCATATGTCGCTCACTTATCTAACAATTTTAGTTTAAGCGGTATTAAGTCATTTTCCTTAAATTGGTCTCTAAATGATTGTGCAATGTGATTTTGTTCATTAAACATGTTGATTAAACCTTCTATGATGCTTATGTCGATAGATTTCATTTATTTGATCTCTTAATTAAAGACAATCTATTTTGCAACTCATTGGCTATATCATAAACATATAATTGCGTAAATTTTGGCTATTCTCCTTCGTTTGGTAACAAAGAACCAATTATATGGTGGTTTTGTCCGTTGATTTTAAAAACATAGGATCTTGTTTTTTTTTTTATTAATGTTGTGATCAATCTTTGTGGCCATTGAAGTAAATAAAAACATAGAATTATATAGTCGTATATGCTCCCTAAAGTGTATACTAATTTGGCTCGACCCATAATCTAACTGATAGGCTAAAAATTGAGGAGGTAGCTTAAGGGGATGGAGTTTAATTTTTTATTTTTTTACAATATAAAGTAAAAAATAGCTTGTTTTCTATTTACGGTGTAGCCAACGCATTCGGTAAGCCAAAATTATGCATCATAATAAGGGCATGTGTGATAAGGAAATCCAATAAAGGATTTGCTTGGATATGAACCTGAATGGAGGACAAAAAAGGAATTGTCATGAGTGAATAAGGAATTGCTTAAACAATATAAACAAAGGCTAAAGGGGAAGGAGGGGTAGGGGGAAATAAGCATTTTGAAGAAGGGTGCACAAGCTTTTCACAGGGAATGCACAATGAACAAAGGTTGCTCGAAATAACATGTTCTTCCATATTAAGAGAGTTGCATCCTACAACATAATAATGCATTGGAATGTCATAATAAGAAATAGGCATAGACATAAATATGTGAAAGGAATGGTGAAACACAATTGACTGCGATGGGCAACATCGTCAAACAATAGGGCGTCAACCAAAGGCATCATTATCAGCCAATGATGGCAACCTTGTTCATTGGAATCAAGAAGTTGTTAGTCTTTGGCACTTGCTAATTTGGTTAAGGAAAACAAGAAAATCCCTTGAGTTGCCTATCTGAGCACCATGGACAATGATTTCAAATAATGAATCTAACCAAACAATGAATCTGTTTAGTCAGTATTATACAAAGAACAGAGGGATTTTGTCAATTATATATTAACATAATATATGCATTATAACATCTGATGAATGAGCAATATAGGCACCTAAATCATATGTGCTCGAATAGAAATGGACAACAACTTACCCTTTCGACTAATGAAATAATTACACTATGGCATACACCAAAATAAAATCGAGTGTCATTGCTTTGCGTGGGATACATCATAAAGTTAAGTAAATCGCATGTGAGGAAGCAACACTAACTTTATATGGGATTTAGGAAAATTTCGTTGTGAACTACTTCGAATAATGCATGTTAATAACACAAATATTGAATTAAGACAAGGAAAGTAGGTAAACATACTAAATTTTAACTAAGAAAAGAATAACTAAAAGAGCTCATGTTTCTATGGAGCACTGCAAAAAGGGAAAAAAAAAGTATAATAGTTATAAGGTTATTTAAACATTAGTTTTATAAACACAGACAATTAAAAATAATTGCCTTAATCATATTTATAAATAGAATGATAGAATAATATACTTGTAATTAACAACATACTTTGTGTTATGGTGTGCAAAGTTTAAAAAAATTTTAAAAATTTTATATTATTAACCAATATCTGAAATTTTAGAAAAAAGCAAATAATAAAGTCATGGCATTTAACAAACATCCAATCAAATAATAAATATAAAATGGAATAAGTAAATCGATAGAATTTTGTTAGAATAAAAATTGGCTATCAAAAGTGGCAAGAAAAAGGCAAAGTATAAAGCTAGGTAAACACTAATAAATCATGTGACATATTAGAAAAAAAGAGCAATAAATATTCAATATTTAACAGACATCAAATAATAAATATAAGTTGAAATAAATAAAGTGAAAAAATTTAAGAAAAAGAAATGATCATTGAGATTAGCAAATAAAAGGGAGAGTATAAATTTAATCAAACATATTTTCTAATTTTTTAGGCATTTATCGTTTCATATTTGGACTTGAAAAAATTGCATGATAAATTATGCATAGTTGAAATGTTTCACAATGCACACCTTTGTTTATAGCTTATTTTTTAAAATTTTAAATAAATATGCATCAATTGGTTGCATGGAAAATAATAAAGTAAAAAATAACTAATTTAGTGTTTGACGCCCTAAAGTTGGGAAAAAAAAGAAAGTTAGTTATTCCACAACATTTAAAATAAAGATGTTTATGTGAAACCCATTTTTTTTTATTGCAAATAGATTTATATTAATTATTAATTATTATTTGATATATAGAATAGTAAATAATAAACAATCGCTAGTTTAGAAGTTAATAGTTGTGATTTAAAAACAAATTTGAAATGCTTCCCTTTCATAAAGCGATTCTATATTAAATAAGTAGGTATACTAAAATGTCTATACAATATATATTTTATGTGTCTCAGAGAATCCTATTTAATATTTATAATGAATTTTTTTGTTCTTTTTATGGGGAAAATGTTATTTAAGAATTGGAAGCAAAAACATATTTTTGCCATTCTATTTTTTCCAAACTATATTTTGTGGAAGGAAATTATTTTTTACATGTTTGATTTCAATGGGTGAATTGTGGGAATTTATATAATTTTATAGCAAAAAAAGAAAATATTGATGTATAAATACTTCAAAATAAGTTTAAGTCATTTAAAAAAATATAACAAATTATACGTATAATTAATGTTATTTGGTACTTTATGATTTATGTAAGATTTTTAAAAATTAAATAATTATACACAATAATTTTCAATCTTATTTGCAATAAGAAACAATAATTAAATAGTAAGTATCAGTTATCAAAATGTAAGATAAAATGGATTGAACTTATCAGTTATCAAAATGTAAGATAAAAAGGATTGGACTTCTAAAGGACACATCAAATTGCAGGAAAACCAAGGAAGAAAACACATATCACCAAGTTGGGAAAAGTGAAGCGTATGCACAACGGAAGAAAAATCCACACCAAACAGGAGAACAAATTAGACAACTTAATTGGAATGAGACCCATTAAACCATCCTAAGCAATTAAAGGCCTAAAAAATAAGGGAAAAAAAATCTAGTCTATCTATTGAAATGGAGTTCCCACTCCATTCCCCAAAAAAGCCCAATTTGTAGCAAAACAAATGATCCAAATGAAAGGAAATTAATCTGAGTCTTTCATTCACCTATATTTAAATTAGTGTTTCAGTTAGCAGTAGATGAGAAATGCCTCACAGTCTTCTCTCCACATATTCCTAATTCAAAAAAGATGATGGAACACGATAATCTTTAGTAATCGTGTTTTTTTTTCCCAAAATCGAAACTCCTTCGCTCTTAAAGCACATAAATAGCCTCATTCTTAAGTTATGATTCAAAATGCTAGTTCCATTAGGAATCATTGCATCTCTCCACCCTTTTCCCATTGACTCACTTTTTCTTTAGATCTAGCCTTTGCATAATAGATTTAGCCATTTTCTGCAGCAACACTGCAATTTGTATGTGACACAATCCACTCAAGCCTAAGAAACAAATGCAACCTAAGTCGAGTGGAAGGGAAACAAGAAGAAAGGGAGAAAAAGAAAAAAAACGATGTGTTGGGCCTCGTTTGTAAAAGAGCTAGGATGATGGGAAAGAATTAGGTGCAAGAATATTAGGCAACTAATAATACAAAAGTTAACAACATGCAAACTGGTAAGGCATTCCCCATTTACGACATAAACAGTGAATTTCTTAATTGTGTTATTTAGCTATTTGCTTTGTGTAACACCCAAAGAGTTGTCTAATCTCTTTCAACGCAAAAACAGATGCATTAGTAAAGCCTTTAAGACAAAATAAAGCTAAGTTTTTTTTAAAAAATGAATTGTTGTTTTTTCTCTATATATTGATTTAATTATTAATGTGTTGTATTTTACCAAAATACTCAGCAACAGACCACAGATCACTTAATGAAAAAAATAGCAGGTATGCACGAATTAATTTAGTAATTTTAGACCCTGCAAAATAAAGACAAATAACATATATCCATTTAAAAGCCTAATGGTCTTAACAAACTTAGTAGTTTTTAGAAAGAAATGGGAAGGAGGTCTACCAAAAGTACCTAAATGAGGTTAGAAAGAGGTCTAACTAATGTCCAACTAGGTATACAACAATCCAAAAAAAAAAAAAAAAGAGTATGTATAGGTAAAAAACCCTTTTACAAAAAAAAAAATCTTAGAAATCACTAAAGCAAACTTATAATCTAGGCAGGAGTTAGGTACCAAATCAGTTTCCTTATCTTATGATCTAGTGAGTTAGCACATGCATCAAGACCTTGGTAAATTTGTCGTAAGGATTGAACCTGGTTCAGGGCAGAGGCAACAACTTAGTTCTGAGTTTCCAAGGCTTTATTTATGGATGTAATAAGATTTGTTTGCATTGAGATATTCTAGTCCTTTATTAAAGTCATTGAATTAGTCACAGCCAAAGCCTGATCAGTCATTCTAAAGCGTTGTCCACCATTTCCTTGGCTGTCACATAATAACCAATTGCCTCATTATATGTATCCCTATAAGCTACTATCTGTCTATAATTATAATCATTAATTTCCAAGTTGTATATCAGCAAAGTTCGTTTATGCCTCTATAATAGACGTCATTTTTAGCATAGTTAAGGTCATCATGCCAATTTGACCATAAAATAGTTATGTATTTTGAACCCAATCCATCTTCGTAGCAAAAGATAATCCTTGTTTGATAAAGTCCAACCTGATCTTGTTCAAAGCTATATTCTAGTTGTTGCAGTTCAAATTCCTTAATAATCTGTCAAAAAATATTCTTTACAAGATACCTAAATTAAAGACCGATATTTTAAATTTCCATTCCTAAAAAAAGAAGGGAGGAGAAATGGAGCAAAACATGTAAAGTGCAATTAAAGTATATAAACGAAAAATAGCGACACATGTTAGATTCAGGTCAAAATAATCCACAAAAGACAATTAAAAATAAAAACGAAACCATAAGCTAATGTATAAACATAACTAACAATTTCTCATGACTAAAACAATTTGAAAAATGAAAAACCATGTGACTAACATAGCACACATTAAAGGCAACAACATTAGACTCATCTTATGATTAAATACATGCAAGATACAATAACCAGAGGTTGCCATCAATTCACATACAACCACTGCCAAGTTCAGTTGTGGGGAAAAAAGTAAGCTATTTTATCTATCACAATTTTATTGTTCAATACATATGTCATTTTTTGAGTATATTCCATTTATTTTCTATTTAGTTTGCTTTAATATAGTGAAATATAACTTCTACTTGACATAATACTTGTCAATTATAATAATCATAGGGGCATACTATAGGGGCAAACATGTTGTTAATGGGAAAGGAAGGATGCAAAAAAATACAAAAAGCAAATGAAAAAAAAAAACCTCCAATGAAAAGCTATGTCTCTCTATGTTTATTATTTTTCTATTCTACCCATGTGTCATTCTCAAGGTTATTTACTTAATTTGTCTTGAAAAATAATGTGGCATTCTTAGTCTACCCCAATTTTTCCAAATTTTTCCTTCTTTTTATCATTATTGACATTTAATTTCATGGGCTAATACAATTAACATGAATAACCTTACAATTAAACTAATATTTTTCATGAAATTCAATGGAAGAAAGTTTTTAGGCAAAGTAACCAATTCATTCACAGCTTCAACATAGTTTGAATAGAACTTGTTTCATTTCATCAAAGTCATTTATTTCCAACAATTAAAAATTGCACTTTAAATTCTAATATTCTATCTTTGGTGTACTGTATAAAGAAAAAAAAGGAAAAAAGACACTCTCAAACCATAAATAATAAGGAAAAAATAGACGCATTTATATATTGTATATTAATATACCTATATAATTGGCATTTTCTAATATTTTTACCATTTTACATTTTCTTTTAAAGAATATATTATAAATTATAATGTAATTAAAAAAATATTAACTTGTAAACATAAATATTATATAAGCATGAATAAGTAATATGTCTATAGCAATTAAAAAATTATTAGCATGTCAATATAATCAACATATAAATATCATTATATAATCAACATATAAATATTGCTTTATATAATCAACATATAAAGCGATATATATTATATTATAAATTAAAATATAATAAACAAAAATTTTAAGAAAATAAGGTAAAAATTGAAAACACTCAGATTATAAATAGTAGAGGCAAGAAATAGAAAATATGGCCAATAGAATATATATATATATATATATATATATATATATATATATATATCTGTGTGTGTGTGTGCGCGCGTGTGCATGTGTGTGTGTGTGCAAGAAGATATGCAAAAAAGCAAATGGAAAAAACCTACAATGGAAAGCTATATCCCTCTGCCTTTATTATTTTTCAAGTGTAATTTTCAGGATAATTTACTTAATTCATCTTGAAAAATAATGTGGCATTCTTTGTCTACCCCAATTTTATCAAAATTTCCTTCTTTTGATCATTCTTAACATATAATTTCATGGGATAATACAATTAACATGAATAATCTCATAGCTAAACTAATATTTTTCACAAAATACAACGGGAATAAAGTTTTTAGGCAAAGTAACCCATTCATTCACAATTTTAGCATAGTTTGTATGGAGCTTCTTTCATTTAATCCAAGTCATTTATTCCCAACATATACATCTAGAAGTTACACTTTAAATTCTAATATTTGGCGTATGGTGTACCGTATAAAAAAAGGAAAAAAGGACACTCTCAAACCATAGATAATAGGAAAAAAAATACACATTTATATATTGTATATTAATATATTTATATAGTCGCCATTTTCTAATTTTTTTTCCATTTTCTGTTTTCTTTTAAACAATATATTATATATTATAATATATTTTGAAAAATATTAGCATGTAAACATAGTCAGTAAGTAAGTATGATTTAGTAATATGTCTATAGCAATTAAAAATTATTAGCTTGTCAATATAATCAACATATAAGTATGAATTAGTAATATATATATATATATAAGTGATGTTTCAATGATTACTATAATTTTTATCAATCCATGATTACTACACTTTTAGCCTTAAAATTAAAAATCTAACGATTTTTATCATTCTGTTTTACAATTAATACTTACACAAAATACTATAAGCATTTGTTATTAAGTTATAAAAATAGTAACCATCAATGAAGACATAACTATTGAAAACTCTTCTCTTTCTCTCTCTCTCTCTCTCTCTCTCTCTCTCTCTCTCTCTATATATATATATATATATAAAATAACAAATGCTTATAGTATTTCGTGTAAGCATTAATTGCAAGACATAATGATAAGAATCACTAGATTTTTAATTTTAAGGCTAAAAGTGTAGTAATTATGGATTGATAAAAATTACAGTAATCATTGAAACATCACTTTTATATATATATATATATATATATATATATATATATATTCAATGGTTACTGCAATTTTTGCTCATCCATAGTTACTGCACTTTCAAACTTTAAATTAAAAATCTTATGGTTCTGATAATTCTATCTTTATACACACACACATACATACCTTTTTTTTAATCATATTTACTTATTATATATTATATAATAAACTGTATATCCTGTTTTTAGTTATAATTTTTGATATAGTTTATACTTATTTACATATAAATATACGTCTTTATTATATATATGATGAATTTATACTTATATGTTGAATATATCTACTATATATTAAATAATAACATGTATATTATATTATTATTGATAATAAATACACACACACACACATATATACTTATATTCATTAGTCATATATATCATGAATTTATACTTATATACTCAATAATTTGGATTATACTATTTATTTTTATTGTATTATACCTCATGATATATATATACACACACACATACACACACACACACACACACACACACACACACACATATGTGTGTGTGTGTGTATATATGCAAATGTTGCTTATATAAATACATTAATATATATTGTTTTAGCTATGTTTATATCATTTATACATTCTATTAATTTAAACATATATAATGGTTATATTTACATGTGGAACACATGCTTTTTGTTTTGAACAATGTGGTGCACAAAGGCAATTTTTTTTTTATGTCAAGTAATTAATATAAATCTATTTAAAATAAAAAAGACTTCAAGTAAATATTTTTATTTTGAACAATATGGAGGACATGCTTTTTGTTTTATGATCTCAATGGCCATTTCTTTGTTTTTTTTTTTTTTTGAATTATGTCATCATATCTATTCTACTTTATAGTTATTATTTAATGTCTATTGATTTCAAGAAATTCATTACTTATTTTTTAAAACATGTAACTTGATGTATTCGTGCTCATTCAGCTTTATCCTCTGGCTTTTCGTTAACGTGCTCTACAATCAATGCTAATCATGTCAGAATTCTAGCGATTCTTTATTCCACTTTGTAGTTATTTTTTTTCCTAAATGACATGTATTTAGTATTTGTTTTTACAATATATTGTAGATAATGGTTAATAATGTAATTATTTTATCTTTCTTGCACTCGTCACACCATGAAAAAAAATTTACTACCAATTATAGGTATAGTATTCTATTTTTCTATTTACAAATATACTTAGTGCATTTATTTTGAATTATTTATAGAAGAAACACAAATAGACTCATAATTATCATTATTTCTTCCAAATTGCAATGCTGCATAATAGCAGACTTTATTAGCTCTTTTTTCCTCATTTGTTGAAGTTCAATATGCTTGCCAAATTTACTTTGCCTTAATCCAATTTTCCTATTATTAACATACATTATTCACTATAGTTCTTAATAGAAATTTGCAATATTACATATGAAATCATCATTTCTCTCTTTAGTGCACTACTCGCAAAAAAATAATAGTAAACTTCATTTCATTAATTCAAATCTTTTGATGTTCATCAATTTTCATTCAAACACATGCGGTTTAAGTAACTATTAGTGATTTTTTTTTCTACATTTTCCCTTATCTTCCATTGCAAATATTTTAAAATCATACCTTTATAGCAACTATCTTAATCTGTTTTCTTTTTTTGAGCGATTGATTAGTTCTGCATTCTCCAAATTTAACTGAGCTTGTTGTGCCTGTCAACTTAACTGTAGGGCAACATTTTTTTTTAATACCATGGACTCTACTATTCGCTTGAGGATCCAATTTTTATGCTATTAACGTGCATTATTCAAAATAGTTCTCAATGTAAATTTCCTAAATTCCATATAAAGCTAGTGTTGTTTCCTCATAAGCGATTTACTTAACTTTTTTGTATACCACATGCAAAATAACGACACTCCTTATTTAGGTGTACGCCATAGTGTAATTATTCCATTAGCACAAAGGGTAAGCTCATAGTATAATTATTCCATTAGCCCAAAGGGTAAGCTTTTCATCCATTCCCATTTGAGCACATGTGATTTAGGTGCCTATTAGTATTTCTCAATTTTTCCAATTTTACTGTCTCTCTCTCCATGCATTTTTAAAATGATAGCCTTACGACAAAATATCTTCATGTTGTTGCCTTTTCCTTCTGATCGATTAGTTTTGTGTATATTTAAATTGATCTTAGCTTATTATGCATGTCATAATAGCTATGGAAGAATAATTACTTTTAAAGCCATGGACTCCACTGTCGTTCATTCATCAAATGGTATAATACATATGTTATGTTAATATATAATTAATAAAAATCCCTTCATTTTCTACGTAGGATCAACTAATTAGATTTATTGTTTGGTTAGATTCATTGTTTGAAATTGTTGTCTATGATGCTCAGACAAGCAACTCAAGGAATTCCATTGCTTTCCTCAACCAAACTAGAAAGCACTGGAGACTAATAACTTCTCAATTCCAATGAACCAGGCTGCTATCATTGCCTAATAAGGATAGTTTGGTTGATGCCCTATTGTTTAATGATGTCACTCATCCTAGTCAATCATCTTTTACCTTTTCCCATTCCTTTCATATATTTATGTCTATACTTATTATGACATTCCAATGCATTATTATGTTGTAGGATCCAACTCTCTTAATATGGAAAAACATACTGGTTTGAGAAACCTTTGCTCATTATGCATTTCTGGTGAGAAGCTTACGCATAATTCCTTAAAACGTTTGTTCTTTGCCCTCCCTTCTTCCCCTTTTAGCTTTTATTTATATTATTTAGGCATTTCCTTATTCATTTATGATAATCCCTTTTTTCCTTTCCACTCAAACTCATATCTAAGCAAATGTTTTATTAGATTTCCTAACCACACCTGCCTTTATTGTGGCACACAATTTTGGCTTGTCGAATGCATTAGCCATACTATAAATAGAAAGTAAAATATTTTTACTTTATGTTGTAAAAAAGGAAAAATCAAACTCAAACCCATTAAGCCACCTCCTTAATTTTTAGCTCATTTGTTAGATTATGGACCAGACTGAATTAGTATGCACTTTAAAGGGCATCTACAACTATATAATTCTATGTTTGCATATACTTAAAAGGATGCAAAGATTTACCATGACATTAATAGAAAACTAGGACACTATGTTTTTAAAATCAACGGACATAACTACCATATAATTGGTTCTTTATTACCAACTAAAGTAGAACAACCAACATTTATGCAATTATATGTTTATGATACCACCAATGAGCTGTAGAATAGATTGTCTTTAATTAAAGGGTTAGATGAAATGAAATCTATCGACATAGGCATCATAAAAAGTTTAATCAATTTGTTTAATATGCACAATCACATTACACAATCATTTTGTATGGCTAGAGATCGATTTAAGGAAAATGACTTAATACCACTTACGCTAAAATTGTTAGGCAGACAAGCGACAAATAATTACCAATACGACACTCCTACATGTAAGGAAATAACTACATTAATTATTGGTGATATAGGAATTTTCGATAAAGACCATGATATTGTTATTGAATATAAAATAGGACACTTAAAGCGAATAAGCTATTTACATCCATCTTTTATCTATGCACCCAATTTTATTCCCTCTTGGTGAATATGGCTATCAAATTGATATTTAATATACTTATTATGACAAACACAATCCAAATGCTAGAAAAGAAGTAAACATGTGTGAATACTATGCATACTTCATATAGCAATGTCGAACAGAGGGACAAATGTTGTTATGTGTTGGTCATTTATTTCAACAATTTATTATTGATGCGTATATTTGCATTGAAGAAGAACAACCTGATTATATCAAAAGTAATAAAAAAAAATCTTTAATCAGCAATGTATTCTAAAATTCATGAAGCTTATACTAAAGGAACATATAATGTTAATGAAATAGGCAAAACAAAAATATTGCGAGCAACCCACACTGATAGCCCCTGATATATGCTAGAACACTATCATGATGTTATGATTATATGTAAATGCTATAGTGTACTAGATCTATTTATTGCTTTCATATGTAACCCATAAATGGCTTGAAATTCAAAAATTGTTACACTTTATTCCTAGCCAAAGACTAGAAGATAGACTTGATATTGTTAGTTATGTGTTCAAAACAAAAATTGCATTAATACTTATCATTTTTTTTTTTTGAAAAAAGCATTTTGGTTGGGTCATTGCTTCTTTATATACGGTAGAGTTTCAAAAAAGAGGTTTACCTCATATTCATTATTTACTTTGGTTGGATAAAGATGAAAGATCATTGGCAATAACAACCATTGATTCTTTTATTTCAGTAGAGCTTCTATGCAAAACTCATGATTTGGAAACATATCATATTGTTTCAAAGTTCATGGTACACAACTCATGCAGAGCTACCAATCATGAAGCATCATGTATGAAACAAGGAAAATGCATTAAATTTTTCCCAAAACAATGCATTGATTCTATAACTCTTGATAAAAATGGCTTTTCGCTATATTGCCGTAGAAATAACTGTAACTTTATTGAAAAAAAATGATGTTAAACTTGATAATCGATTTGTCATTCCTTACAATAAAGACCTAATCATTAAGTATGATGAGTACATAAATGTTGAATTTTCTTTGATGTCTTTATGGATTAAATATTTGAATAAAGGTACTGACAAAATTTGTGCTATTATACAAGCAAATGCAACATATGCAAAGAACATTGAAACTAACAATAATGAAATTATTGATGAAATCCAAACATATCTAGATTGTCAATATATATGACCATGCAAAGCAACTTGGCATTTATTTGAATTCCTTATACATTAAAGAGAATCAACTATTGAAAGATTTCCTATACACCTTCCTTTGAAGAACTAGATTTTACTGCAACAAAATCAAACCCTAGGCTCTAGAGTCCATAATCTAAATGCAAATAAAATAATCCTAACTGAATGGATTGAAATTAATAAAATTAATGAAGATACTTGTAATTTAACATATTCAAAATTTTCAACATATTGGGTCTCAAATAATAAAGATAAAATTTGGACCAAACGTAAAAAAGAATATTGCATTGGGCATTTTACATATGTCCACCCTAACACTGACCATATTATATATGGATGCTTTTAAATATTATTAAAGGCCCAATAAGTTATGTTGTCATTAAAATAGTTAATAATATTAAATATTCAACTTACCATGAAAACATGCAATGCATATGGATTACTAGGTAACAACAATGAATGAATTGAACCTATAAATGAGGCTTCTTTATGGGCATCATATAATTGCATAGGTTATTTGCCACTATTATTAAATTTTGCAAAGTTAATAAGCCCCTACATCTTTTAAACATGTTTTGGGAATCTTTTCTAGATGATATTCACTTATTAATTCGATCTGTATTAAATGTCCCCATATCACTTATCTCTTGTGACCATTTAAGAAATCAAGTATTACATAAATTACAAGAAATTTTTAATAGGAATTTAACCTCATTAAAATAATATGGTTTAGCATTGCCAAAAGTATTGCAAACTAAAGACTTAAGCAATCAACTCTTATTGGAAAAACTTAACTATGACGTGATACAATTAGAGTTATTGCATGCCCAAATGGTGCAAACACTCAATGGCAAGCAACACCAAATTTATAACATTGTGATTAACATGGTTCTTTCCAATTTGAGTGGAACATTTTTTGTTTATAGACATGGAGGTATAGGGAAAACATATTTGTACAAAACTATCATTCTCAAGGCAAAATTAATTTAGTTGTAACATCTTTAAGAATTTTCTCGCTATTACTGACAAGTCAACTCATTCAAGGTTTAGAATCCTGATAAACTTAATAGATTGTTCAATGTATGATATCAAGAAAGGGATACAACTAGTTGCATTACTAAATGAGACATCACTTATCATTTAGGATGAAACATTGATAAGCCACATACATTGTCTTAAAGTTGTTGACAAATAACTTTGAGACATAGTTAGCTCACCAAATTGTGACAAGTTAGAAATACAATTTAGGGGCATTCTTATTCTACTTGGCAGCGACTTTCAACAAATCCTTCATATTGTTAACAAAGGCTTTGAGGAAGAGATAATGAATGTTTCTATCATAAGATCATATTTATGGAAACAAAATCAAGTATTCCATCTTAGAAAAAATAGGCATCTCTAAAGCAATTCAAATGATGTGGCCACAAATTCTAACCAAAGTTTTGTAGAATGGCTTCTCTCTGTCTACGATGGCTCAATCAATGGGATCTTAATTCCTACATTTGATGATGAAAATAATTGGATTTAGATCCCATCTAATTTGCTTTTACTAGAATGTGATGATCCAATTAATGTTATTATAAACACACTCTATAGTGAACTTCCAAACCACATTGAATATTTAAATCATCGTTCAATAATTACCCTAAAAAATGATATTGTAGATAATATTAATATCGGGATATTGGATTTGTTACTACAACAAACAAAAAGTTACTATAGTTTTGACTCAATTTATAAGGTCTATGCAAATGTTGAAGAATTACAAACATTTTATCCAATTGAGTTTTTAAATTCCTTAAAGTTCAATGAATTTTTGGTGCATGAATTAAAACTTAAATAATATACTATAATTACGCTTTTGCTCAATATTAACCTAAGTATTGGCCTTTGTAATGGCACAAGGTTATTAATCAGTAAATTAGGCAACCATGTCATCGACACCATAATAATCTCAGGAACACATGTAGGCATGAAAGTCCTCATACCACATATTGTTCTAACAATGTCTGAAAAAATGGCTTTTTATTCTTAAATGCAAATAATTTATTGTTAATTTATTATTGTTTGATAATAAATAAGAGGGTCAAACATTAAAACATATTGGCTTATATTTGCATGAGCCCATATTCAGCCATGGCCAATTATGTCTAGTGCTTTTGCGAGTTACATCTTAGGATTGGATTATAATTGCTATATGCCAAACTAACCTTTTTGAAGATTACGCATCAAACTTTTGCAAAAAATTTTGTCTATAAAGAAATATTTGCTAATATAACTAACTGATTTCCATACATAGCCATTCGTATATCATATATTATATATACATTTTCAACTCAGTTTAAAAACAATGTTATGTAAATTAGCAGGCATGGCATATACTTGTCTTTATTCGTTGACCAAAGATATAAAAAATGCAAAAATTAAAGCACAAATTGCTAGAGCTTGGGATTTTTATAGTCCTTTCAACCCTGATGAGCTTTTCAACTTCGACTTCCTTCTCCTTGATAATGAGGTTATATTGTTTCATTTACGTACTTATAAAAACCATTGAAATACAATGTTATCCATTTTTCCTTTTACATGATCTAACATCTTTTTTTATTGTTTTATCTTGCAGGGCACAACAATTCAAGGATTTATTCGTAAAATAGAAGCACCCCATTTCAAACCTTTATTAATTGAAGGACAAATATACCATATTTCAGGCTTTAAGGTATTGAAAGCAAAGAAGAAATACAACATTAGCAACAATCCATGTCGAATAAAGTTGTCGTTATTAAGAAAATCAACATAGATGATGAAACAATTTCGTTTGACAAATTTTCTTTCATTGAATTTTCTAATGTTATCGACAAAGTTGGAGATGATACATTATTAGATGGTAATGATAACAAATTTATTATGCTTTCTATTACTACTTCCTTCAATAATAGAAAGTGTAGACTTTAATAAATTGTTATGCTTAATTTAGATTTCATTGGCTAAGTGATTTCAGTAGGATGCCTTGAAACCATTCCCTGAACAAACCACACTTTAAAGAAACAAAACATTAAATTATTAAACAAGAAGTATGTTTTTGAAATAGGACACCATTCACAAAATATTTGCTTAACAAATGATCCACTTTAACTAACCCATGTACTTTGCTTCTTATGTAGTTGTGAGGAATTGAACATTACATTATGGGGAAATATTACTACTGGCTTTCTAGAAGATGAGGTATTTGCATAAAAGGATGATGGTCTCGTCATTCTTACATTCATTATCATGTCAGTCAAATCGTGCAATGGTACTTTCTACATTTGCTTTGTATTCATTTCAAAAATAGAATGAAAATAATTATATGTTAATATATTTAGGGACCATTTTTTTTTTATCACAAACTATGTCAGCCCAAATAGCATTTTAGCCACGTGAATCTTTATTATCCCTGATATATCATACATAATTACCGTCCATGATAGGTTAGTCCAACCCAACACAACCTGGTTAGACACTCAGATTATACAAACCAATTTGTTCCCTTTATGTTACTCTCGCAGCCTTAAAGAGACTTATTACAAAATTGAGTGAGTTATGCCAAGTGCTTCCACTTTTTTAAACATTAAAAAAGAAAATGATACAACTGCAAAATAATAGTAGAGCTTTTTAACTTAGACGTCCATTCTGATAATGCATTCTCCTTCGCTTCCTTTCTCACCATCTTTTTCCCGGTTCCCATTCATATGCCATTGTTTACATTTACTATTCATGTGTCACCTTAAAATGTATTACAGGCAACAAAATTCAGATGCATTACAAAAATCAAAAGTATTAATGCACCAACAAGGTAGTGGTATAAGGCTTGCCCCATCTGTAAAAGTGGTACTCACAATTACAACGACACTATTTGGTGCAATGAAAAATATGGTTTAGTTAAAGAAGTTCCAATCATTTGGTGAGTTCCACTTGCCTTCAATCTATGAAAATAACTTTTCCATTTTTGAATTTCCTTTTTCATATTTCTTGCTAACATTTCTATGTCTAAATAAGTACAAATTAAATCTACAAGTTGAAGATCCAACTAGCCTTACTTCATTTTTTTATTTTCAACCGCTTAGCAACTAATCTTATTAGCATTCCCACTGCTAGTTTGGTCCATAATCCAAAAGAATGCACCTCAACTCCTTCCTTCCTCACACACATAGACATATTAACTAAGATTTTCCAAGTTGTGATTAGCTCAAAGACAAACATAACATCTGAGACTACATTTGGAGTTAGCAAGATTTTCAAAGTTGACAAGCATATTCAAACTTCTTTAACCTTGCTTTACCCCTCACCCTAACAATCGCCAATTTTTTTGAACTCCTTATTAATAAAAATGAAGAAAACACATGCCCGAAAAAAGCATAACTCATGTTGATGATTACACCTCTTTATCAACATAATCCCCTTTTAAAAAACCATGTACAAGGTATAACAATTTCTAACTGATTTTATTTTCTATAATATACTTATATGCTATTTAAACTTGCTAATATATATATATATATATATATATATATGCATCTTCCTCTCTACAGTGAAACCTCACCTTCCGATGCTTACAACTAAACATTGCATTGCCCCTTCCCACAACTCTCATGCATTACTTTTACATTTCAATGACAATGATGTTTGTAATAATTGTACTATCTTTTACTATCAATACATGGATTGCTATACTTCTTGTCTTTACATATACTTCTTTAATTATTCTTGCTATTGCCATTTATAATTTTTATCTCATCTTATAAACATTACATTTAATAGCAACTATTATTTTTAACTAGCAGCAAGCGCGGGTATTCACCTAGTGTATGTGTGTGTGTGTGTACACACACACACACACACATATCTATATATAGCCAAACTAAAAACTAGCTAAAATGATGAAGTGAAAACTCATTGTTATCAGTTTTGTTTAAATTTATTAATTCATTCTTAGTATTTAAGTCTTACAACAAATAATATATTAATGAATATTAATTGGTCACTATCATGAATAATAACATAATTAACTATCAAATTTTATTTTTTATTTTTATTTACTTATTTTAATTTTATTATAAATTATATTATGTATTTATTATATTTTAGTTCAAGTTCATAATATAAAATTTAATATTTTTATAAAAATAAAACATGTATATATTAATACAATAATATAAAAAAAAGTCAAAACTTCATAATTCAATACTAATATACTAATAACTATAATGTACAAAAACAACAAATGCACATTAAAAAAAAATTAAAATACAACATTCCAAATAATAAATAATATGTCAAAATTTTACTAAACTAAGTTTATTGTTGACATTAAATTTTTTATTTTAATATTATTTAATAATTATAATAAATAATAATACAATTAAAAATATATAATTTCACTTCAAAACTCTAAAAGAATTTAAAAATAGCTTCAAACTACATGAAACACATAATAACAAAATACCGACTATTTTAATGAATTTAGAGTTCAAGAGACTATTTAGTGAATTTCATTCATGGCCCTTCTACTTATTCCTAACTCAAAGATTTTTTTTACCATTATATTCATACCTTTTAAAATTGTAAATTATATTAAAAATTTCTTAAACTTATATCAAATATATCTATGGTCAAAATTAAATTGAGATATTTATCTTATTTTTTAAAATTATTATCATTTTCATTTTAAAATTATTGTATTTTTCATTATCAAATCTATATATATCTCAAAATTTAAAGAAAAGTGTAAGATTAATATTTTAATTAATAATGACATCTTAAATAATTTTTTAAAAAAATTAAAATAGCCTATTTTTATTTGAAATTTTAATTAATTTTGAGCATCATAAATATTTTTATATCATGCATAGTGACATATGTATTTTATCTTAACTTTCATCATGGATACAATTATCATAAATTTAATTAATTTTGAATATAATTAATTATTTTGAGAGAATTAAATACAATGGTGAAATATTGAAAAGATTTATTTGTATTATTATTGTAATGGTGTACCACTCACTTGTAATTACAGGTAAATGACTTACTAAAATTTATTAAGTCAATTTAATATAAATTGATTTATAAATTGATCAATTTGTTAAATTTTAATTTGATGATTTGATTGATTCAATTGAAATATTATCTTCAAAATAAAAAATTGATATATAAAGATACTTAAAATATTTTAAAATAAGAAAAATAATATAATATAAAAAGATAATAAAAATGATTTTAATATTTAAAATTTTGAGGAAAATATAATTTTAAGTTTTTTTTTACAAAATAATAAAGTTTTAAGTTTTAAATGATTTCTTCCGATTCAATAGTTTTAATCAATCTTAATCAATTTTTTTTAATTGATTGATTTTTATCCTTAATCAAACTGAACTATTAATCGTTTCTGATTTTACTAGTCCGATAATTTAGTTAAATCTAATTTTACAGTAACTATAACTAATCTTGTAAATAATTTTATTATTATTTTTAATTCAGTTTTAGATAACTAAAGGTAAAATGAGAAAAATCCTTTGAATTTGGTTATAATACACTTATTTTATCTCTCATTTTCAATAATATATTATAAAATTCTTGAATTTTGGCATCATTTAATTAAGTATTCATTCTGTCATATTTTAATTATTTTTTTTACTAAAAATGATAAAATTCTAGAATCTGCCTAAATTTTATCATAATTTATTACTTCATCCTTTCACTTTCACTCTCTCTCTCTCTCTCTCTCTCTTTATATATATATATATATATATATATATATATATATATGTGTGTGTGTGTGTGTGTGTGTGTGTGTGTGTGTGTGTGTGTGTGTGTGTGTGTGTATTTTACCATTATTTTAAGAATATTTTGTCAATTTTATGCTAATTTCAAGTTAAATATTAAAATGATGTAATATACATATTATTTTTCTTCTCTTTATCCAATCTAAATGAAAAGATGTATTTTTAAGTGTTATCATTATAATCATTTTGTTCATGTTCATCTTTATCAATGCCATTTTTCTCATTAATCAAATCTTTAAAAATTTTTATCATTTTTTTCTCTTATTCTTAGCATCATTAGTATTCTCATAAATAAAACAATAATATAATAATGAGATGGATTTTGAAATTAATTATATATGATATTAAATAAATTATACTAACCTTTTGTTTGACTAATGAAAAAAAATCTAATGACAGGATTACTTAGTTTAATAACATAAAAAAATACACCTATTTTAAAATATATTTCAAATAATGAGGATTTAAATAGTATATTATGACAAAATCTAAGAGAATTTAGTATGTTACATTTATTAAACTAACAAAAAAAAGTAATAAAATCTTGACAAAAGAACTATTCAATTTAATAATATTAAAATAAAAAGTCTTATAATAATATTAAAATAAAAAGTCTTATAGTATATTTTTTAAAAAATAATGAATGAAGTAATATATTATGTCAAAATTTATGATATTTTTTGTTTTTTATCCTTAAATTGTTGAACTAAAATTTTATTTATTATGTATGAAATGATTTTGGATGTGCTGTGTGTTTGTAAATTTGCAAAATGGGATTATCTTTAGAAACAAACTGAAATAATACCATTTAAGTTTAATCCAACTAATGAAACTTATTTTTTGTTAATAAAGCACAATAATTGAATTGTGAAATTTATTCATATTAATTGCATGTTGATTAAATTGAGTTATTAAATAATATTCTTATTTCAATTTATGATTTAGTATTACTTATACTCAATTTATATTTCACATTAATTTTACTCATTAATTAACAATGTAATGATTTACAAAAATTTATACTCAATTTAATATAATTATTTCACGAAAAATTATGCTCGCTTATTCACCATGATTTTTTGCCAATTGATTCATCAATATGTTTATTTTATTAATTTTAAATTGAGTTATCAATAAAATTCATTACTTTTTTTAAAAAGGAAATGATGAATGGTCATTTATGCTCTTTTTTTTTTTTTTGATATTGAGGAGGGTTTAAACCAAAATAGGGAAATAAACTAAGCCACTAATCGAAACAAAACCCCAAAAAAAACCTAAATTACGAGGCTCTCACATCCTAGGCCAAGACACATTCCACGCAATCTCGATTTACACGAGATAATGTCTGAAGGAACCTCATCAAGGTCGTGGATGTCCAGTGGCTTTGTCAACACTAAATTAACTAATAGATCGGCCACTTGATTGCTCTCTCTATACACATATCCAACCACAACTGTCCAATTCTTGCTCAGCATGTCGAGGCATGCCGAAACTGAGAAGGAATGAAGGCTCTGGTACACCGACTTTTTATTTAGCCAGTCAACCACAATTGCAGAATCCACTTCAACCAGCATGACCGATAACCTTACTGCCAAACTAATTCAAAATCCTTAAACACCACCCATAATTCGGCACCAATAACGTTGCAATGACCCTTGTTTATCACAAACCTAGCCAACCATCTGCCATGGCTATCTCGAACCACTCCACCACCAACAATTCCCTTATTCCTCTTGTGTAAGGTTGGAAACCTAGTTTTTGGAAATTTTGATAATTAGTGTTATTTTAAAATGCCTTTTTCCTATTTATATGTATATAATTATAAATTTTAATAATTAAATGATAGTAAAATATATTTTAATATATTTAAAAGGATTATTTAATATATATGTAAATATTTTAAAGTGAAATGATTTTATATTAATAATATTATTATTTCAATTAAGGTTGTGTGATTTATTATAAATTTTATTTAAAGAGTTATGTTTAATGAATATTTTATATTTAGTAAATAAAATTTAAATGAGTATATAACGATATTTAATATTTTTAATATGAATTTATGTAAATAAAAAATATTTAATGATCTAATAAATTAAAAATATGAATTTTAATTATTTAACTATAAATTTTATTGAGATTTAAGAAAATTATAAAATTAATTTAATTAAGTATAACGATTTAAATAATTTAATGTTAATTACATTATGTGAATTAACTATATTAAGTAAATATTTAAGAAATTTATGAAATTAATTCAGATAATATGAGTATATGATTTAATGATTTTAATGTTAATTATGTTATGTGAATAAATCGTGTTAAATAAATATTTAAGAAATTTAATTAATTTATGTTAAAGATATTAAGTTATTTAAGTTATTTGAGTTATTGATTAAGTTGATTTAATTATAAATATTATGAAATTGATTTATTTTCAAGTATTTAATTATGAAAAATTTATTATTTATGTAAAATATTTTATTAATTTTGAGAGATTAAGTTAATTTATGAGAAATATTTTATATCATAAGAAATAATTAATTTATGATAATTTATTATTTAATTTAGATAAATTTAATGTTAATTATTTAAGTAAGATATTATATTTATATTTAAAAAAGTTAATTTAATTTAAATTAATTTATGTATTTTATAGAAATTAATTTAATTATATATAAAGAATTTAATTTATGAAATTTAAATATTTTATATGATGTAGATTTTAATTATGAAAATTTTGATTATTATATTATTAATGTTTTTTAAAAAAAAAGGAAAAGGAAATAAAAAAGAATGCTAAAAAAATAAATGAAAAATGAAAAAAAATAATATAAAACCAACAAAAGTCGGCTAGGGAAGTGAGCTAAAGACAAAAACGAAATTGTTTTGGCAGAAATGGTGCAGGGACTTTTGTCTCGCATGTGACGCCGCGTGAGAGAGAGCGCGTTTTGAACAAAAACTTCAAATGACCACGCCTTACTAATCTAAATTCTGTTTTAAGTGATTCAAGTTTCTATAGAAAATTTTTTTCACAAGCTTTCTATTGCTATCTGATTTGTCTACAAAAAAATATTAAACGACAGAGTAATTATCGGTCAAATTTTCAGTCAAAGCTTTATTTTTTATTGATTTTAAACAAACAGTACCACATATGATGATGTTGTCAGTACCTACAGACCCCTAGCTACAAGATTTACAAAACGACTATAGTTGATTTTCCAATGGCATCAATGAAGAACTCTAGCCATTACTCATGGTGATTTGACGACAGTCCAACAGGCTCTAACATTAATTGGTGTTAGAAAATCATAATAACTATTATAGTTTAATGGTTTAAGTTTCGTAAATTTTGAAAGTCCATATAAGAATTTATGAATTTTTTATTATTTTTTAATCATTATAAATCAGGTCTAAAATGTTGAATTGATCTCTATGTGCGATTTATTGCTACAAAATAGATTATATGGATATAAAATAATTTTAGATGAATTATTGATTAAGGAATTGGAGTTAATTGAATGTAATTTGAGATTAATTATATTTTTAGACTAAATAGAGCAAATATGAAAAGTTTGAGGATATTTATGAAATTGAGGATTTAAAAGCAATTAACGGAGAATTATTAATGTTTATAATGATAATTTATGTTATTATGATAATTAATGATGCTAATTGAGGTTGTAGGTAGTAAATGGACTCAATTGATAAGTTTACAAAGTTTGAGGACTTAAAGGATTAATATATTTAATATGAAATTAATGATAGTTATGTATGTACATGAGTGTTAAATGATAAATTATGAGATCCTATATGGATTATATACCCAAATGATAGGATTTGTACATGTAAATGTGGTTGTTGGACTAAATTGTAAGTTTAGGAAAAGTTTATGTTAAATGTCCTTATCAGCCTTTTTGGCCCATAATAGCTTACTTTATGTATAAAGTATGTTCTATGGATGAATTTAGACAACTCTCCATATTTTTAGCATTTTTATTATATTAAAATAGATTTATTTATATGTTTAGGTGCATATGACTTTAAGAATCAAAGAAGAGTTAAACAATTGAGGATTAGCAATGTCAGGTGAGGGGTTTTATTGGGGTTTTTAATATTTATTGCATACATACATTATAATTTTATATAAAAACCATAATAGGTCAAATTATATTAATATAAAAGTCATATGCATTTTATGATTGGAATGGAATGACATAAATGAATGCTATGTTAGGTTTTGTAGAATGAGCACAATGGAAAAACGAAAAATTTCTATATAGAAAATCTACCAAAGATCCATACGACTTAATTAAATCAACAAGAAAAGATGTGAAAACCTACTAATTCAAGTAAAGATTGCAAGATCTTTGGGCCAGAGTTTACACCGATAATACTTAACTACGAGCTTGGAGTGTAGATTATCGAATTTAGACGTTATTGGAATGATGAAAATCCTCTGTAGGTATCCATATGAATGGGTACTCTCCAAAGCGAGTAGTGTGTTAGCACCAGAGGTTCTTTATCTCTCTCTAGACATTTTCTGAAAAAGCAACGTGAATGTTAACACTATATAAAAAAACCTATATCTATCTATATATATATATATATATATATATA